>JAJQKJ010000955.1:0-90859 GCA_029574335.1 Rana kukunoris | reverse complement strand
CTACTCCGCTCTCCCACCCTCCCTCCCTTTCTCTCTCCTCTCTCTCGTCCTCCCCCCTTCTCTCATCTCTCTCCTCCACCCCCTTCCCCATCTCTCTCCTCCCCCTCGAGTCTCTCCAAAAAGAAAAACGAAAAGGGGGTCTTTCCACCCCCCCCTTGGCTGTCCTCTCCCTGCCCCCCCTCTCTCTCTCGAGCCCCCCCTCCTCCCTCTCTCCCCTTTCCTCCCCCCCTTCATCCTCCCTCCCACGGGACCCTCCTCCTTTACTCTCTCTCCCTCTCCCCCCAGACCTCAACCCCCCCCCCTTCCTCCTCCTCTCTCTCTCCCCTCCCCCCTTTCTCTTTCTCTCTCTCACCCCCCCCCACCCCCCTCTCTCGCTCTCGCAGCCTCCAACTCAACCCCCTCCGCTCCTCTCTACTCTCCCCCCCACTCCCCTTTCTCTCTCTCTCTTCCTCCCCCCCCCCTTTCTCTCTTCTCTTCCTCCCCCCCCCCCTCTCTCTCTCCTCTCCTCCCCCCCCTCTCTCTCTCCCCCCCTTTCTCTCTCTCATCTCTTCCCCCCCCCTCTCTCCTCCTCCTCCCCCCCCCTTTTTCTCTCTCTCTCCCCCCTCCCTTCTCTCTCTCTCTCCCCCCCCCCGCCTTCTCTCTCTCTCTCCCCCCCCCTTCTCTCTCTCTCTCCCCCCCCCTTCTCTCTCTCTCTCCCCCCCCCTTCTCTCTCCCCCCCTTTCTCTCTCTCCTCTCTCCCCCCCCCCTTCTCTTCTCTCTCCCCCCCCCCTTCTCTCTCTCTCTCCCAAGTTGATTATTCATATACATGGTGCTTTATTTACTTACACCCTAAATGAAAATGTCCTAATTGGGTTCTTAAGGGTCAATATTTTGTGTGGCCACCATTATTTCCCAGCACTGCCTTAATCCCCTTGGGCATGGAGTTCACCAGAGTTGTATACTATACAGGATTGTTTGTACTGAATAAAGAAATTATTTATTTTAATAAAGTTGAATACACTTATTTGTGTTTTTCATTATGATAATAAATAAAAATTATGTTATCTATTTGATGTGGTTTTTTTTTTTTCATATTCAAAAACACTGTCCGTTAAGGTGCCTCGTGTTTGACCTTATGAATGGATGACATCATAACAGGATCTACATGTCCCCACTATTTACACAACCCTAAAACTCAAGTGAAACAGTATAGTGAAAAAACTAGTCTGCCCATGTGATAATGTATGAAAATAAACACAAATCGCCTGTTCCCAATAATGAATAGAACACCTGGCTTACAACATGAACTTGACAGATAAAAAATAGTAATGCCGCGTACACACGGTTGGAATTTCTGACAACAAATGTTCGATGTGAGCTTGTTGTCAGAAAATCTGACCATGTGTATGCTCCATCGGACATTTGTTGTCGGAATTTCCGACAACAAAGGTTTGAGAGCTGGTTCTCAAATTATCCGACAACAAAAACCGTGTGTACACAATTCTGAGGCACAAAATTCCACACATGCTCAGAATCAAGCAGAAGAGCAGCACTGGCTATTGAACTTCATTTTTCTCGGCTCGTCATACGCGTTGTACATCACCGCATTCTTGATGTTTGGAATTTTCAACAACATTTGTGTGACCGTGTGTATGCAACACAAGTTTTTTTTTTTTTTTTTTATTAAAGATTTTGAGACAGACATACAAACATTGAAAAGATGGTGCCATGGAAAATACCGGCCCCTTTGCGACCAACATGGTCGATCAATTAGACAGACTATTCTAACAGAAAACTTCTACCTGTTTCTTACCGAACACATTAAACCTCCATTTAAGTAATATGGCCTTCCTTCCATAAAAAGAACAAAATATTCAACAGGGTCCTAAGAGCCCTGGAGGGGACTACCCCCTCCACCAGACTCAGAAGGCACACCCGTACAGACAAGAGAATAAGCACATGCGGGATCGTTTCTATGCATGAAGCCACCCCCCCCCCCCCTAAAAAAGTCTGTATCTGCTGACATTCTCAAAATACATGTTTCGCATCAGCTGGTGAAAAGGAACATCTCCAACATTCAGAGGTGGCAGATGGATACAGGACCGAAAGTCTTGCAGGGGTAAAATAAATCCTGTGTAAAAATTTTAAGTGTATTAGTCTATCCCTAGCAGACACCAGGTGCTGAAAAGGATGATCCCACATGTCGTCCCAATCCTCACTGTCCAAACCAGGGACCTCCCTCTCCCATCGCTCCCTACACTTCGTCAGCGCCACAGGGCTCTTTTTGAACAATTCCTTATATGTGACCGACAAGGTTTTAGGGAGATCATCTACCAGGAGTAAACCCTCCAAGGCAGACGGAATCGACTCAACCATCCTTTCCCGGAATTGCGCCTGAAAAGCATGTCTGAGCTGTAAGAACCTGAAAAAGTATGAATTTGGAAGGTCATGTCTGACCTTAAGCTGATCAAAAGTGAGGAGAGTCCCATCCCTAGTTATGTCCTTAAGAAGCTTAATGCCTTTAACCACCCTCACCATCGGTTCTGAAAAGGAAAAAAAGTGTGGCAGCTTGGGGTTCCCCCACACTGGAGTCTGTGGCGAGAAACCCAAGTAACTAGGGCAGGCCAGACCGACCGCCTCCTCCCAAGCCCTGACAGTAGCCCTCATGGACAACATCAGCGGAAAGCCAGACCCGGTGCCACTGTGGACGGCCAACCGGAGGATCTCATAAGAACCCAAGTGGGCCGCCTCCACCACAGTGGCGGAATCTCCCGTATCAGAGGTAAACCACCTATGTACAAACGCCATCTGCCCGGCCAGGTAGTACTTCCACTAATCAGGCAGAGCCAACCCTCCTTGACCCCAAGGCTCTTGGAGAACCTTAAGACCTATGCATGGTGATTTGGGGGCCCACAGAAAGGAACTAGTGATACCATCCAACTGTTTAAAAAAGGACTTAGGAATCCGCACTGGAGCATGCCGCAAAAAGTACAAAATGACTGGAAGAATTTTCATCTTCAGCAAATTTATTCTACCTATGAGGGACAGCGGGAGGTTCTGCCAAGCCAGTGCTTTTTGTTTAAAGAAGGCCAACAGGGTTACTAAGTTAAGCGCCATATAACCATTGCTATCAGCCGTGACCTTGACCCCCCAGGTAAGTAATGGAAAAAAAAACACTGCAATGGCAGGGTGGAGTCTGCCACCTCCCTGGCCCCAGCATCCAATGGCAAAACTGAGGACTTGCCCCAGTTTACCCTAAGGCCAGAAAAAGAAGTGAAATCATTCAGAATTCTCAGGACCGCCCGAAGCGATGGTCCAGGGTCCTCCAAAAATAATAGCATGTCATCAGCATATAATGCCAGACACTCCCTGAGATTGCCCACTCTAATAGACTTGATATCGCCAGACTCAGGCAAAAAGAAAGGGGGACAGAGGGCACCCCTGCCTAGTGCCCCGACCCACTGCAAAAAAGGGAGAAGTAGACTGACCCAACCTAATCGCCGCCCTAGAGGTACTATATAGCAAAGTGATCCACAGGCTAAAAGTTTGACCAAACCCCATCCTCTCCAGCACCCGGAGCATATACGTCCAGTCAATGGAATCAAAGGCCTTTTCAATGTCGATTGACACAATGATTCGGGTACCAGCATCCTGCCCAGGGAGCTGGAGATGTGTAAAGAGCCTCCTCAGATTAGTCTCCATAGACTTCCCAGGCATGAACCCTGTCTGGTCAATATCGACCAGAGAAGAGATCACCCCGACAAGCCTGTTGGCCAGAACCTTTGTTAAAATTTTGAGGTCCATGTTCAAGAGAGCAATAGGCCTGTAGGCCGAACACTCCAGGGTGTCCTTGCCCGGCTTAAGCAACAGAACCATGTATGCATCCATCATAGACTCAGGGAGTCTGATTCCAAACAGTGAGCCAGAAGGGCGGTTAATCTAGGGGCCAACTCCTCTGCATAACACTTATAGAAGTCTGCTGGAAAGCCATCTGGACCCGGAGCTTTATGAGGTGGGAAGTCAAAAATAGCCGCTACACTCTTTTTTAGAAATAGGAGCATCCAAATCCAACTGGTATCCAAAGCTGAAATATCATACATCGGTATAGGAGCGTATAGCTCAGCAAAATACTCCTGAAACACAGAGTATCCCGGGAGGATCGCTCACCAAGCTCCCATCTTTACCCCTAATGACCGGGATGTTCCTTACATGATTATCCACTACTACCAATCTTGCCAACAGTTTCCCGTTCTTATCACCCTCCGAAAAGATAGAGTTCGCTCTATGTGCGATTTCTGTATGAGCCAAATCTGAGAAGTGCAGGGAGAGAAGACGCCGAGCCTCCATCAAGGACGCATAAGAGGCGTCCGAGGGACACCAGAAGTGACCCTCCGCACACTCCCGCTCCGCTTCCTGCAGCCTAAGGATTTCAGCATTATGAGCCACACGTTCAGCCTTGATGGCCGAGATGCACTCACCCCTCATTACCGCTTTAAAGGAATCCCAAACCACAGGCGGGTCGGCCGATTCGGCATTCGTCGGCCAGAAAGAGGCAATTGCCTCCCTCAGGTGGACCTCCACCTGCTCATTCTGCAGCCAAGCCGGGGAAAGTCTCCAACCCCCCTCCCCCTCCCAACTACTAAGCCAAGAGTGAGGGACAAAGGGCAATGATCAGACACGCCCCCCAGCCAGGTAGGCAGCATCCCTTACCAGCGGCAACAGGGCCTGGTTCCCAAATGCTAAGTCTATCCTGGCCGAGGAGCGATGAACCATAGAGACATGGGAGTAGGTCCTGCATAGAGGATTCCTAGCACGCCACAACTCCGTCAGCCCAGTCACCAACAACCAGGAGCTGACCCTTGCCTCCCCGGATTGGACTAATCCAACGCATCCAAAATGGCGTTGAAATCACCCATGACCACCATAGGGAGATGAGCGAAGGGGGCCAACCGAGCAAACAAGTCATACAGCACTTGCACATTGACTGGAGGAGGTAAGTAGACATTCACCAAAAACATCTTATAATGAAAAATATCAAGCACAACCGTCCCCTGGTCAGAGAACATCTGGTGTACAGTGCAAGGTAAAGCCTTGCTAATCAAAATGGACACCCCCTAGCAAAGGTAGAGAAGGTAGCATGAAAAGCTTTTTGAACCCAGGGCCTGCGAAGAGCCAGAACCCTAATACCATCAAGGTGTGTCTCCTGCAGAAAGGCGATATGCGGCTTGGATTGTGTCACGATAGAAGATCCAGCAATCCCACCAGCACTGGCAACGTCAGGAGAAACCAGTCCCGATGCGTGCGCGTGTGCGCGTGTGGACGTCATTTTGGCGCCAAGGAGCGCTATTTAAGCTGTCTGCTCCCACAGCTTCTTGCTGACCAGTCGACAGCACTTCCTGAGAGAATCTGAATCTGCTACCTGCCTGACTACTGTGTACCTGACCCGGCTTCCTGTGACCTACCTTTGCCTGCAGTATGCCTCTGACCCCAGCTTGATCTGACTACCGATTCCGCTTAACCCCTGGCTCTGTTGTCTGCCTGCCTGACTTACCGACCCGGCCTGGACTTGATTAACCCTTTGGATTTATTCCGGTTTCCTGATCCCCTGCCTGATCCAGTGTTTGCCAATCCCTTGGCTCTTTTCCAGCAAGCGCTACAACACCGTGCCGGTGTTCATTGGTTCCCTGCCTGGACCTCGTCAGCACCTGTCTGCTTCCTCTTCCGGTCCGCCACCAGCTTACCACCAGGCGCTTGTGCCCCTCTAGACTCTGTACCCCCTGTCTGCTCTACCAGGGGCTCCCGAGTCAGAGGCTTACGAGAGGCCTCTCCCTGCACGTTGGGCTCCATAACCAGGTACGTGACAGATTGCTTAAGAAACTGATACACTGACGCCCTTTTATACTTATTGTTCAGTCCCCTTACATTCCATGACACTATTTTTACATTATCAGCCATCAAACCATAAGAAAAAGGTGTGAATGCCAAAAGCCCGGGTGCAACACCCGGCACAAATTACAAATACTGTCAGAGATCCCAAACCCATGCCATACAGAAACGGTAAAGTACCCCATCAAAAGGTGGTGAACTAAGTCAATACAACCCCCCCTGCCATTATACCAGAACCAAAAACAAAACAACCCTGGTATGCAGCTTTGTCCCAAACGCCCAAAAAAGGGGAGAACAAACAAAAATAATGTGTAGGAAGTCTCTAGCCCAGTGGCTAAATGTCCAGCAATCTAAGATGACGTCCTTATGCACCCCCATGGAGCTCCACAGGACAAGGAGCAAGGACAGGATGCAAACTGCACTAAGCCAGACCATAGAATATAGTTCAGTAATCCAGGAGAGCCATCTAGTGGCCGCACAGAAAATTGCAGCAAGGGAAAAAAAAAAAACCATACATGGGCAGGAGAATTAGCACATAGCAGACTAGCATGTTAAACATCCCGCCATAGTCAATCAAAAGGGAAGACACAGAAGGAAAAAAAATAAAAGATAAAATAAACGAAGTATAAAAATAGTATTAAACAGCAAACCCAGCACTCCTCAGAGAACCGACGACAACCCAATCATGCAGAAAAAAGGAACAGGAACCAATGCACATCCAAATTAACCGAATCCAGCAAATCGCATGCCTCCGCCGGGGTGTCAAAAAATGTAACCGACCCTTTGTGCTGTACCCTGAGCCTGTTGGGGTAGAGCATGCTGTACTGGATCTCTTTTTTCTCTCAGCCTCTTACGGACATCATTGAACGAGCGTCTCTTGCGTTGAGTCTCAGCCGAAAAGTCTGGGAACAACATCACTCTGGCATTCTCAAACCGCAATTCCAGATGCTTCCTCGATTCCCGCAGTATCATATCACGGTCACGATAATTGAGAAACCTGACCAGGAATGGGCGAGGGTAGACTCCAGGGGGCGAACACCATTGGGCACTCTCTCTTTGAGCGCGCTCCACCACATAGGTGGGGGGGATCCCCCAATTTCAGGAGTTGTTTGAAAAACAGTTCAGCAAATGTGGCAGAAGCATTCCCCTCAGCCCCTTCAGGCAGCCCAACCACACGAACATTGTTCCTCCTTTGGCAGTCTTCAAGGTCGTCAGCCCTACGCTGAAGTGACCTTACCAGCTCTTGTAGCTCACCAAGCTGCGCCCCATGAGAATGAGACAAGTCCTCCACCTCGGAGATCCTCTCCTCCGCTGCAGTGCGCCTGCCACAGAACTTGTCCAGGTCCTGCCTGATGAGTGTACACTTCGTGGCAAGATGGTCGATCTGCACCATTAAGGCCGCTTTACTGGCGTCAATGGCCTCCAGGATGGGTCTAGTTGTGGCATCCAAGGAACTAGCTCCCTCACAGTGAATCGTCTAGTTCCCATCACTCTAAATGACCTGTATGGTAATAATAAGGAAAGGTCATTTAGCAGGATGGGAACTAGCTCCTTCATAGTGAGCCGTCTAGTTCCCATCCCTCTAAATGACCTGTATGGTAATAATATAGAAAGGTCATTTAGCAGGATAGGAACTAGCTCCTCACAGTGACCCGTCTAGTTCCCATCCCTCTATATGACCTGTATGGTAATAATGAAGAAAGGTCATTTAGCAGGATAGGAACTAGCTCCTCACAGTGACCCGTCTAGTTCCCATCCCTCTATATGACCTGTATGGTAATAATGAAGAAAGGTCATTTAGCAGGATAGGAACTAGCTTCTTCATAGTGAACCGTCTAGGTCCCATCCCTCTAAATGACCTGTATAGTAATAATAACGAAAGGTCATTTAGCAGGATAGGAACTAGCTCCTTCATAGTGAACCTTCTAGTTCCCATCCTTCTATATGACCTGTATGGTAATAATAACGAAAGGTCATTTAGCAGGATAGGAACTAGCTCCCTCATAGTGAGCCGTCTAGTTCCCATCCTTCTAAATGACCTGTATGGTAAAAATTGGGAAAGGTCATTTAGCAGGATAGGAACTAGCTCCTTCATAGTGAATCGTCTAGTTCCCATCCCTCTAAATGACCTGTATGGTAATAATGAAGAAAGGTCATTTAGCAGGATAGGAACTAGCTCCCTCATAGTGAACCGCCTAGTTCCCATCCTTCTAAATGGCCTGTATGGTAATAATAAGGAAAGGTCATTAAGCAGGATAGGAACTAGCTCCTTCATAGTGAGCCGTCTAGTTCCCATCCTTCTATATGACCTGTATGGTAATAATATAGAAAGGTCATTTAGCAGGATAGGAACTAGCTCCTTCACAGTGAACCGTCTAGTTCCCATCCCTCTAAATGACCTGTATGGTAATAATGAAGAAAGGTCATTTAGCAGGATAGGAACTAGCTCCCTCATAGTGAGCCGTCTAGTTCCCATCCCTCTATATGACCTGTATGGTAAAAATTAGGAAAGGTCATTTAGCAGGATAGGAACTAGCTCCTTCATAGTGAGCCGTCTAGTTCCCATCCTTCTAAATGACCTGTATGGTAATAATAAGGAAAGGTCATTTAGCAGGATAGGAACTAGCTCCTTCATAGTGAACCGTCTAGTTCCCATCCTTCTAAATGACCTGTATGGTAAAAATTAGGAAAGGTCATTTAGCAGGATAGGAACTAGCTCCTTCATAGTGAGCCGTCTAGTTCCCATCCTTCTAAATGACCTGTATGGTAAAAATGAGAAAAGGTCATTTAGCAGGATAGGAACTAGCTCCTTCATAGTGAACCGCCTAGTTCCCATCCTTCTAAATGACCTGTATGGTAATAATGAAGAAAGGTCATTTAGCAGGATAGGAACTAGCTCCTTCACAGTGATCCGTCTAGTTCCCATCCTTCTATATGACCTGACCACTAGGGGGCAAAAAGGTTATTCTGTGGGATGGGAACTAGCCTGTTCACAGTGAGAAGGCTAGTTCCCATCCTCAGAAATGACCAGGTCAATCTGGAGGATGGGAACTAGCTTCTTCATTGTGAACTGGCTAGTTCCCATCCTTATACATGACCTGACCACTAGGGGGCAAAAAGGTCATTCTGTGGGATGGGAACTAGCCTGTTCACAGTGAGCAGGCTAGTTCCCATCCTCAGAAATGACTAGGTCAATCTGGAGGATGGGAACTAGTCGCAACCTTCAACCAACGTCTCCTCACTACTTCCTCCCGACTCACCTCTTACCCGGAACTTCCTGTCTGTACCTGACATCACTTCCTGTCTTCCATAGAGACTTCCTGTCTGCCATCTTGTGGAGCTCAGAGGAACTGCAGAAATATCTCGTAGTGTGAAAACGGCCTTGTGCTGTGTATATGTACTGTATCTCTTTAACCCCTTCCATACTGGGCATTTTCAGCCCAAGGAGGTTGGTGCCCGCTGTTGCTGCCTACTCCGAGATCTCCATTGTTAGTGATGGGAAAGGTGACGTCGATGATGACGTGTCTACCGATGTCACGTGGGTGCCCACAAGAGAGGAAGAGGAGGGGAGTTCAGAGGGAGAGATGGACCAGCAGATAGGGAGGAGAAGCAGGCCGAACTTACATTGCACAGGAGGGACAAACCAGACTCCTAATGTATCAGGAGCGAGCCATCAACCATGTACAGTCACATCTGGCGCTCCCAGGACGCCGGCCCATGGCTCCGCAGTGTGGGCTTTTTTTAATGTGTCCGCTGCAGACAATAGTGTTGCCATCCGCAGAAGGGCATCCCAGAGCTATATGGCCATGTTCAGCGGCAAGTGAATGTATCTCTGGCACACAGTGTCGGTGCCAAGACACATCTGACTTCAGACACGTGGTCTAGAAAACATGGGCAGGGAAGGTATATAACTTTCACTGCCCACTGGGTGAACCTTCTGACGGCCGTCAAGCATGTAACCGATGGCACCAATGTAGATTTGGTTTTACCGCCACGGATTACATGCAGGCCTGCCTCTTCTCCTCCTCCTCCTACTCCATCCTCCCTCTCCCCCTCGGCTGACTCCTCATTTTCCAATGCTACCGTCTCTCTCCGCTGCACCACCCAAGATCCCCAGAACCTATTCGACATGCCAGGTGAGATGTTGCCATGCTGTGCTGCGTCTGTTGTGCCTGGAAGACAAGAGCCATACTGGTCCTGCACTCCTTTCAGCTTTGTGTTCACAGGCAGATCAGTGGCTAACACCGCACAATTTGACAGTTGGTAAAGTGGTGTGCGACAATGGTGCCAATCTGCTGAGCGCACTGAAACAGGACAAAATTACACACGTGCCATGATCTAGGTGGTGCAACGATTTGTTGCCAAATACCCTGGGCTCCAGGACGTCTTGCGGCAGGCCAGGAAAATCTCTGCTCATCTCAGAAGATCTTACACGGCCATGGCTCGCCTTGCTGACATTCAGCGGCGATACATCCTGCCCGTGAGACGTCTTATTTGTGACTGGCCAACACGATGGAAATCAACATTGTATATGCTTGATAGGCTGCTCAAGCAGAAGCATGCAGTTAACAACTACTTGTACGATCTCTGCGACAGGACAGGTTCTGGGGAGCTTGTTTTTTTTGCACCGTGCCAGTGGCTGTTAATGCGCGACTCATGCAGACTTCTGTGGCCATTTGATGAGATCACCAAACTGGTCAGTCGCAGCCAGGGCGCCATCAGTGACATCGCACCTTACGCCTTCTTTCTGGAAAGTGCATTGCGTTGTGTCATTGATCAAGCTGTCGAGGAACAGGAGAAGGACGATGAGGAAGTCACAATGCTGGATGAATTCCCAGGGGGGCTACTCCACATGAGAAAAGTCAACAACGGGAGTCTGAAGAGGAGTCAGAGGAGGATGGTGCCGGGGCGGAGCAGGAGGAGCAGTTTTGGGTACCAATCCAACAGCGCCTGCAAGAAGAGGGCAGTTTGAAGATGTCTTAGCCACTAATGATATGAGATCATTTATTCAGCCGACCCATCGTCAGCTGTCCTCCGGATCCAGCATCAGGGAATGCCTACACCGACAGGTGTCCTCCGGATCCAGCATCAGGGAACGCCTACACCGACAGGTGTCCTCCGGATCCAGCATCAGGAAACGCCTACACCGACAGGTGTCCTCCGGATCCAGCATCAGGGAACGCCTACACCGACAGGTGTCCTCCGGATCCAGCATCAGGGAACGCCTACACCGACAGGTGTCCTCCGGATCCAGCATCAGGGAACGCCTACACCGACAGGTGTCCTCCGGATCCAGCATCAGGGAACGCCTACATCGTCAGCTGTCCTCCGGATCCAGCATCAGGGAACGCCTACACCGACAGGTGTCCTCCGGATCCAGCACCAGGGAACGCCTACACCGACAGGTGTCCTCCGGATCCAGCATCAGGGAACGCCTACACCGACAGGTGTCCTCCGGATCCAGCATCAGGGAATGCCTACACCGACAGGTGTCCTCCGGATCCAGCATCAGGGAATGCCTACACCGACAGGTGTCCTCCGGATTCAGCATCAGGGAACGCCTAGACTTTTTTTTTTTTTTTTTTTTTTTATGGAACGCCTAGACTGACAGGTCTCCGACTAGATCAGGTTATTGCAAATTGTGCAAGCTCTGGCCAGAGGTCAAGCCTGCCCACCCAGTAGTCCAGGGGTTCATCACTTCTCAGTGTGTCCACATCGGCCGTTAACCTGATGTAGTCGGAACGCCTAGACTGACAGGTATCCGACTACATCAGGTTAACGGCCAATGTGGATGCACTGAGAAGTGATGAACCCCTGGACTACTGGGTGGGCAGGCTTGCACAATTTGCAATGGAACTGTTGGCTTGCCCCTCATCCAGTGTCATGTCTAAAAGGACGTTCAGTACAGCAGGGGGGTCGTGACCGTTAAGCGCACTCGCCTTGCTCACAACAGTGTTGACTACCTCACATTTAAAAAAATGAATGAAGCATGGATCTCGGAGGAATTCAACACATGTGACCAGTAGACCGTGTATCATTCAATTTTTCGTGAACGCCTGTGGGCTAATTTTTGGGGCCTGGTGTGGAATTTAAGGGGAACTTCACCCCAAATTAAAAAAAAAAATGGCGTGGCGTCCCCCCTAAAATCCACACCAGACCCCTTATCCGAGCACGTTGACCTGGCCGGCCGCAGAAAAGAGGGGGGGACAGAGCGCGGCCAAGTCAAGTCAAGTGTAAAAAACGACAAAAGCCGTTTTTGACAAGTCCTTTATTATCTTCTTTCTTCTTCTTTTCTTCTTTCCTTCGGGTTTCTTCTTCCATCTTTTTCTTCCTCTGCTTCTGTCTTGGGTCTTCTATTCCCACATCTTGCCCGGCATGTTCTTCCATCTTCTGCTCCTTCCGCTGTCCTTCTCGTCCGCATCTACTTCTTGTTCTTCTTCGCCGGGGCCGCCGCTTCCAATTGAAATCCCAGCTGTCTGCCGGACCACGCCCCCCTCTGACGCCAC
The DNA here is from genome assembly GCA_029574335.1 of Rana kukunoris. Lineage (NCBI taxonomy): Eukaryota > Metazoa > Chordata > Amphibia > Anura > Ranidae > Rana > Rana kukunoris. The sequence goes on along the minus strand of JAJQKJ010000955.1, from coordinate 78,488 downwards.
GGGCAAGCTCTTAGGAAAGTCCCCGTGTGCTGCATGTGCGTCAGAGGGGGGCGTGGTCACATGTCAGAGGGCGGGCAATTCAATTGGAAGCTTGTGGCTTTTTCTTTGCCGGAGTCACCACTTCCAATTGAATTGCCTGCTTTCTGACATGTGACCACGCCCCCCTCTGACGCACAGGCACCAGATAAGGGGTCTGGTGTGGATTTTAGGGGGGACTCCACGCCATTTTAAAAAAAAAATTGGGGTGGAGTTCCCCTTAAATTCCACACCAGACCTAAAGGGTCTGGTTATGGATATTTGGGGGGAACCCCACGTCATTTTTTTTATAAATTGACGGCGGGGTTCCCCTTAATATCCATACCAGACCTAAAGGGTCTGGTTATTGAATTTGGGGGGACCCCCACGCTTTTTTTTGGTGTTTTTTATGAATGAATTCTCCTGCAATTGCCGGGAGCCGACAATTCATTATTGCCGCGAGTCAGTTTTAAACGGCTTTTTTCCTAACAGAATGTCACTTTTCACATGCTGACATTACACCCAGGGCCGCCATCAGGGGGGTACAGGCAGTACACCTGTAAGGGGCCCGGGGGTCCGGAAGTGTCCAGATGCCTGGAGGGCCCCAGATGGTAACCCCCCTCTTTTTTTTTTATATATTTTTTAATATTTTTTTTTTATTAAAGGGACAATTTTTTTTATTAATTTTTTTAGCAGTCCAGAGGTCCCAGGGGCCCAGAGGCCCCAGGGCCCCCGGGTGTCAACCCCCCATATTTTTTGTTATTAAAGGGCCAATGTTTTTTTTAGGGGTCTGGAGGTCCCAGTGGCCCAGAGATCCCCAGGGCTCCAGATGACAACCCCCCTTTTTTTAAAAAGAAAAAACAAAAAATTATATATTTTATTTTTTTAACACATATATATATATATATATATATTTATATATGGGGGAGTGAGGGGGTCTAGCCCACCCAGCCCCGTAGGTCCTTCGCCTCTCTTTATTTTAGGAGACCTCATGGCCAAAGAGTGTGTGTGTTAAACCCATTTTGTGTGCGTGCAAGTGTGGTGTTTTTTTTTTTTTGGGGGGGTGGGCGTACTAAGCACAGGCATACCTTGCATAGCACACCCTCCGGGAGTAGGGCTGAGACCACCAAACTCAATTCACATGTAGCCGAGACCAGGATCCGAACCCTTGGCTGCAGAGGTGATCGGCTTGTCAGCACAGTGCCAATCACGTTGAGCCATTCTGGCACTTCTCTCCTTCATGTAACAATTATATTTTCTTCCTTGAAAATTACTCAGGACCCCCAAACATTATATATATTTTATTAACAAACAACCTAGGAAATAAAGTGGCGGGCATTTTTTCTTACAAATTTCCAACGGTATTTGCGCAAACATTTTTCTAACGCTTTTTTTTTTTTGGCTTACAAAAAAAACCTGTTTCATGAATGAAAAAATAAGAAAGCAGTAAAGCTAGCCCAATTTGTAGGGATAAGGTGAAGGTTCCCCGAGTAAATAGATATCTAACTTGTCACGCTTTCATATTGCGCACACTCATGGAATGGCGCTAAACTTCGTTATTAAAAATCTCCATAGGCGACGCTGGACTTTTTTTTCAGGTTACCAGTTTTGAGTTACAGAGGAGGTCTAGTGCTAAAATTATTGCTCTCACTCTAACGCACGCTATGATACCTCACATGTGGGGTTTGAAGGATGTTTACATATGTGGGTGGGACTTGCATGCGTGTTTGCTTCTGAGTGCGAGCTACTAGGGACAGGGGCATTTAAATTTAGTTTTTTTATTAGTTTTTTTTAACATAATATTTTTATTTTTGCACTTTTTTGTATTATTTTTCACTTTTCTTCCTATTACAAGGAATGTAAACATCCCTTGTAATAGGACTAGTGTGTGACAGGTCCTCTTTATAGAGAGAGGCGGGGTCAATAAGACCCCACATCTGTCCTCCAGGCTGGAAAGCATGGAATTGGAAAAAAAAAAAAAGATCTCATGCTTTCAGCTGCAATCATGTTCGTTCAGCACAGTGGCGTAGTGTATAGCACGTTCACCTAGCAGCAAAAGGGTTGCTGGTTCGAATCCCACCCGTGACACCATCTGCCTGGAGTTTGCATGTTCTCCCTGTGCGGGTTTCCTCCCACAATCTAAAAACATGCTGTAAATCGGATCCTGTCTAAATAAGCCCTAATATGCAGTAGGATATTTAGGTTTTGTGCTGCCCTAGGCCTGACCAAATTTCTGCACCCCCTAATAGAAAAATGAACCACCCTTCCTGTCAAGGCCACACCCTGTTTTTTTATGACCCACCCAGGAATTTTCAGGGGACACACACAAGTTCTGTGGGGAGGGGGCACAGGAGTCCCTTAATTTGCCTAGTTTTTCTATCACTTCCTGTTTGGCTATGGGGCAGGAAGTGAAGGCCAATCTCCCCAAACGGACAGGGATAATACAAAATAAACTGACAGAGCTTCTACCCCCCCCCCCCAACTCTATCCAAAATGAAAGAAAACAAAAAGTGTTGATTTTAGTTCCAGTTTAACCCCAAATTTAAGATAATTGTATTGAGAGGCATAAGAAAATATAACCATGCCAATAGGCCAGGATCCAGCGTTGCTAATATGTATGAATGTGTGTTAGGGACCCCCACAAACACCACCCAATGTTAAATCAACTATTTTCTTGTTTGTTTTGGGGATGCCTGCACCCCTGATAGGGTAAAGACACCTCACAAATGTTGTCACTTTCTACTTAATTCATTCACTTCCTGTCACATAGCCAAACAGGAAGTGAGGGTAAAACCTGAGTAATGTTTTGTTGGGGACACACAGATCAATCTAAATAGTTTCCCATTATGGAAATTGCATTTTGCTGTGTACACCCCAAATTAGTAGGGATCTTGGACTTTGGGGTCCATTTACTAAAGGCAAATCCACTTTGCACTACAAGTGGACAAGCAAGGAAGAAGAAAAAAAAAAAAAACTTTGCTTCTACAGGATTGGATGTTAAAACCCATCAGTGCTTCCCTTCTGATTTTCAGTGACTACGCTTCTACTGCAGAGCGGCTTTGCCTTTACTAAACCCCAAAATAACTAATCATTTGGGGTTTACACTGCAGTGCAATTTTCTTAATGGGGACACTAGTTAGATTGACCTGTGTCCCCAAGAAAAGACATTGGTTGGGTTTTAACCTCACTTCCTGTTCAGCTGTGTGACAGGAAGTGAAGCCAATTTTAAGAAAAGGGACACAAAGCCCAACCCAAAAAAACACAAGCAGGGGTTCTAACACTCACTTGGCTTCCCTCAAACACCCACAATTAGAATAGGATTGTCTTGTGCTAGATTCAAGCACAGTGCTGTAAATCAGCATTTCAAGCCTGTCCACCAATATAACACCCCCCCCCCCAACAGCCCTTGTTTGCAGGTTTTCCTTCATCTTACACATGTGCTTTAAAAAGAGTCTGGACAGCAATTCTTGATAAGAGAATTCTACAAAACATGTCCTGTCGGGGGTACTTGAGGGCCACTGCAGTAAAAAGGAAACAATGCTCACCGCTCTGTCTTTTTCCTTTCCTGGTGACTAAACATGGCAGCAAACATTTCATGTATACACACCAGGAAAGGAGCTTAGAGACAAATCACACCGAATTTGTTAGGCCAAACCTATTTCAGCTGCAGCTGACAAAATCCGTAGCACGAAAAAGTAACAAAAAACAAACTTCAAAATTTGAAAGTAATTTTTATTGGTCAACAAAACAAGGAAAGTAAAAACAAAAAAAAAACCACACACAAAGAAAAATAAATGTAAAAAATTAAAATAAACATAGGTTCATTTCAGACAGTAAACAGAATATGGGTTATGCTTTGGAAATAACAGGATAGACCCACAGACAGGATTGAAACAGTCACAACATCTTGAGAAATAGTTAGCAAAATAATGCAGCAGAGAAATACATCAAAGTGGACATCATTAACCACTTCAGACCCGCGCTATTGACAAAATACGTCAACAGCGCGGACCTGACGCGCCAAGTGGACGTCTTATATACAATATACCCCATACTCATTCACATAGGGTGGGGGAGGGGCGGAATCTGGGGGCCACCTTATTAAAGGGGGCTCCCAGATTCTGATTAGCGCCCGCCCGCATACCTCGACAACCAACGGTCAGGGTTGTCGGGAAGAGGCTCTTGTCCCTATCGACATGGGGACAAGAGTGCTTTGGGGTGGGGGTGCAGTGCCCCCTCCCCCAAAGCACACACTCCCCCATATTGAGGGCATGCGGTCTGGTACGGCTCAGGAGGGGGAGGGTGCTTGCCCCCACCCCCATTCCTGTCCAGGCCAGACTGCGTGCTTGGAATAAGGGCTTGGTCTGGATCTGGGGGGAACCCCACACAGTTTTTTCGGCATAGGTTTAACCCCTCACATTCCAGACCAAGCATAAGAGCCTAATGTACCCCTGGAGGGGAACCCACGCCGGATTTTTGTTCAAAATTTGGTGCGGAGTTCCCCTTCATGGTCAGCGCAAGCTGAAAACAGGTCGGGGATTCACGTGCGCTGCGTCACGCAGTGCAATTACGGGTACGCAGCTTGGTATTTACCAATATTTTCCAGCCGTACTGACAAGGCGCATGTGAATCTCCGAAAATGCCGACCACGCATTCCCAGTATGCAAATGAACCTCCCGAGGTTTATGCGTAGTGTGCAAGCGTAATGCGATTGGTTCCCAAAAATCACTTTCACTTTCAATTCGGCCCGCAACACTTACTCAAACACATGTCACTACACTTCCCCACACCCCCCCCCCAATAAACTCCCGCCCAAATCCCCTCTATTTACATCTCTAAATGCCGTGCGCCAGGTCTATACAGCCGCACCATGCGCCCTTTTCTGGGTGCACTAGGCATTTTAGTAAATAAAGGAATACACTGCACTGCCGGCGTATTTCTTTAGTAAACATCAAACCGGCCGATACTCCTGCCTGTGCGCCGTGAGTCATGACACAGAGGCTCGGTAAATCAGCCCCATTGTTTCTGTCATATCATACGACAATACCGCATTATGGCCACTAGATGGAGCCAAGGAAATCAGAGTATGAAATAAAATACATCCAATATTCATCATGGCCGCTCACATTCATTCAACAATTTTTATTTTTTAATTAAACCTCTAAGTGTTTGTGAAATCTTCCACCCCAAAATGTACTCAGCCAATGAGAGGTCATGACTGCATTTTTATTTTTCTCCTGCTATCAATGGCCAACACGGTACCACACTTCATCCATGTCTTTGGTGATCTCTGATCTACTTATGAAGTGTTTCTTACATGATGAAGATCAGCCATGGAGTATATCTGAGGTGTGTATCAGGGTGTGCTTCTTCCCCACATGTCCAGCAACATTCACATACAAGACATTTCCCGCACTCACTAATACACCTCGAGGGTTGTGTGGGACCCCTGATGTACAGGAAGACAAGACTTCAGTGAGGAACAATTCCCTCACTCGGGACAGGAAAGTGGCTTCTCCACCGTGTGAGATCTCTGATGTCTGGAAAGATTGGACTTCTGTGAAAAACATTTCTCACACTCAGGGCAGGAATACGGCTTCTCCCCCGTGTGAGATCTCTGATGTTTGCAAAGATCAGACTGCACTGAAAAACATTTCCCGCACTCAGGACAGGAATGCGGCTTCTCCCCCGTGTGAGATCTCTGATGTGTGGAAAGATGGGACTTCTGTGAAAAACATTTCCCGCACTCAGGACAGGAATGTGGCTTCTCCCCCGTGTGAGATCTCTGATGTGCGCAAAGATGGGACTTCTGTGAAAAACATTTCCCGCACTCAGGACAGGAAAGTGGCTTCTCCACCGTGTGAGATCTCTGATGTCTGGAAAGATTGGACTTCTGTGAAAAACATTTCTCACACTCAGGGCAGGAATAAGGCTTCTCCCCCGTGTGAGATCTCTGATGTTTGCAAAGATCAGACTGCACTGAAAAACATTTCCCGCACTCAGGACAGGAATGCGGCTTCTCCCCTGTGTGAGATCTCTGATGTGTGGAAAGATTGGACTTCTCTGAAAAACATTTCCCACACTCAGGACAGGAATGTGGCTTCTCCCCCGTGTGAGATCTCTGATGTGCGCAAAGATGGGACTTCTGTGAAAAACATTTCCCGCACTCAGGACAGGAATACGGCTTCTCCCCTGTGTGAGATCTCTGATGTGTGGAAAGATGGGACTTCCGTAAAAAACATTTCCCGCACTCAGGACAGGAATGTGGCTTTTCCCCCGTGTGAGATCTCCAATGTTTGCAAAGATCGGACCGCACTGAAAAACATTTCCCACACTCAAGACAGGAATACGGCTTCTCCCCTGTGTGAGATCTCTGATGTGTGGAAAGACTGGACTTCTCTGAAAAACATTTCCCGCACTCAGGACAGGAATACGGCTTCTCCCCTGTGTGAGATCTCTGATGTCTGGAAAGACTGGACTTCTCTGAAAAACATTTCCCGCACTCAGGACAGGAATGTGGCTTCTCCCCCGTGTGAGATCTCTGATGTGTGTGAAGATTTGACTTTACTGAAAAACATTTCCCACACTCAGGACAGGAATACGGCTTCTCCCCCGTGTGAGATCTCTGATGTGTGGAAAGATGGGACTTCTGTGAAAAACATTTCCCGCACTCAGGACAGGAATACGGCTTCTCCTTTTCCGTGTGAGATCTCTGGTGTGTGACAAGCTCTGATTTTTGTCCAAAACATTTCCCGCACTCAGGACAGGAATACGGCTTCTCCACCCCTGTGTGAGATCTCTGATGTGTGGAAAGATGGGACTTCTGTGAAAAACATTTCCCACACTCTGGACAGGAATACGGCTTCTCTACCGTGTGAGATCTTATATGCACACTATGACTGGATTTAGAAGGGAAACACTTCCCACACTCAGTACAGGGAAACCTCTTATCTGTTGGAAGGACGGCACCGTCCCGCACAGTCTGAGGTTCCTCAGGATAAGAGGAATACGATGGTCCGGCACCGTCCCGCACAGTCTGAGGTTCCTCAGGTGCCTCCTCAACACCTGTTTAAAACCCTTGGACCCCACAGAAGCAACCCTATTCATTGAAGGGGTCACCATCAGTGGGCATTGCCACCATGGCATGTGTACACCCCAAGCTGCTGCCTCTACAGCTAGAGTAGGTAGAAGTTGAGGGGCAGTAAAAACCACTGATCAACCATGAGGTTTTACTACCCCCAATCCCCACGTGTATTGTCAGACTCCGGGACTTGTATAGGCAGACAGCCATGCAGGGAAAGGCATCCAGCTAGACACCACATCCGCATGAGTAGGACCGCTGTCTCCTATGGCAACAGTCTTGTAACAGTTTCTAAATTGTAATGATCTTCTTCACTTTCTCTACAATTTCCCCTTGTAATTCTCCACTCAACTGAGCTCCCGATCTCTCCCACTAGACTTGCCGATCCACTGCCACTGGATCCCCTGAGCTCTTCCAATCTTCACACTCAGTTTCTTCCTCAAACTTTACCCCGCTTCCCTGCTCGGTCCCTGGCTTGGCACTCACACATACTCCTCAAACATCACCCCCACTTCCCTGCTCGGTCCCTGGCTTGGCATTCACAGATACTCCTCAAACATCACCCCGCTTCCCTGCTTTGCCACTCACAGATACTCCTCAAACGTCACCCCCGCTTCCCTGCTTGGTCCCTGCATTGGCACTCACAGATACTCCTCAAACATCACCCCCACTTCCCTGCTCAGTCCCTGGCTTGGCACTCACACATACTCCTCAAACATCACCCCCGATTCCCTGCTCGGTCCCTGGCTTGGCATTACCAGATACTCCTCAAACGTCACCCCACTGGCCGGCTGAGTCCCTGGCTTGGCACTTGCTGAAGTTTCCCGATTCTCCACCATCCTTGGTTGGTGAGAATGCTGCTCCGGTACTTTCTTCAGCTACTCACTGTGGTCCCTGGTAATAAGATGGATGGTCCCTTAGTAGCGACAGCTTCCCCTCTACCTCCGACCACAACAGGTTCTCCAGCCAGCAGAACCATCACTTCTGGCTGCAAGCCACAATCCCAACCCTGTGCTGCTCTCTTGCTTCTGGATAGGCCCTCAGACATCCTAGCAGCCAAATGTCCCCAGGATAGGCCCGATCTCCAGCCTAGCAGCCCGGGGATATACAACACACATTCACCCAGACAGCCACACGTGTGGCAGAGAACCCCGATCACCTGACTCCACACAAATATATAGGTTCTCCCAGCAGGCCATGGAATTCAAGAAGACCCCTTCCCATTGGCCAAGATACCCCATTCATTCCTACTCTGTCCTTGCAATGCCCTTGTCTTATCTAATGACACCAGACACCCGGCCACCTAGTGACAGAAGAGGGAAGTGCAGCAATTCCAGAATTAGAGAGAAATCATTTGACCTCCTAACAATTGGCCAATCCAACTATCGCTCGGAAAATACATTTAACAGCCACCCTGCCAAAACATCAGGGTGTCACATGCATATAGTAGTAAGATAATGTCAGAGGCGGGCAGTAAGAGCAGGAAAACCGAGGCAAGGACCTTGTTTGGTGGAGGAGGGAAGGAGAGGGAGATTATTGTTAGCCAGTAATACCAGCTGTGATAGACTTGGCACAGCCTGCAATACCTCTGATCAACACTATAGGGAGACTCCACCCATATCTAGCTGGATGACCACACACAGGCAGATACAAATCTTACATACAATCTGGTGCACTCTAAGGGTTAAGGATCAGTCTAGTAATCAGCTCACACTTCTGGGGTTCCTCAGGCTCCTCTACAAGCTAGAATCCTTGTGTTACTCCCTCTTCCTGCCCCCCATGTACACCCCACACCAGACACAGGACTTACAATCGATTTCCACTACATGGCGATTCCTCCTCTGAATGAAGATATGGGAACCAAAAGGTTCCAAACCTGTGCAAACCAGTAACCAAAAAACCAAACCACAATAAAGAGCTGCGTGTTGTAAAGATTTTTCCTCTGCCTGGTCTGCAAGGACACCATACACACACAGATCTGCTGGATTAAAATCTGCATGCAATCTGCTAATCAGACTACATACAATCGTTTTGTGGCTCTCGGGGATTCTGTACACAGGACACAGTAGACTTTCTTCTTCCCTCCACCCCCATCTGAGATCACACAACATCCCATCCCCCATCCGATTCTACAGATGAAAGGTCCGGTGAGGTGACAGTGACCCACCTTTGTCTGTACACAAGCCTGTCAGGGGGGTCATTACCAACCAGGTGTCAGTTCCTTCAATCCTAGACCCAAGAGCTGACTATTCACACCCTACATTGTCACAATTTGTCTGCTCCTCTGAATTAGGAGAATCCCGAATCTGTAATAGGATTGAATTCACATATCTCTACAATCATCATCTTATCACCCCACTGGAAAGTGTGCAGTGGAGGAATAGGGTGGTGGGGAGGATGGGGGGGCAATGGAGAAAGGCATTGGGAAGACAGGGGGAGTGAGGGACATAGGATGAACAGGGTGCCACGGGGTTCAGGGGGGAAGTGGGGGGACAGTAGTGTGAAGGAGAGCAGTGGGGGACAGGCAGGATCGGGGTGGACAGGGGGGCAGTGAGGGGGCAGGAGGGAAAATGGTGGAGAAGGGGCAGTGAGTGTTCAGTGAGAGGAAAAATGCCCTTTATCTGTGGTCACAGTGGAGGGGGGAATGTCTGCTATCTGTGGTCACAGTGGAGGGGGGGAATGTCCGCTGTCTGTGGTCACAGTGGAGGGGGGAATGTCCGCTGTCTGTGGTCACAGTGGAGGGGGGAATGTCCGCTGTCTGTGGTCACAGTGGAGGGGGGGAATGTCCGCTATCTGTGGTCACAGTGGAGGGGGGAATGTCTGCTATCTGTGGTCACAGTGGAGGGGGGGAATGTCCGCTGTCTGTGGTCACAGTGGAGGGGGGGAATGTCCGCTGTCTGTGGTCACAGTGGAGGGGGGGAATGTCCGCTATCTGTGGTCACAGTGGAGGGGGGAATGTCCGCTGTCTGTGGTCACAGTGGAGGGGGGAATGTCCGCTGTCTGTGGTCACAGTGGAGGGGGGGAATGTCCGCTATCTGTGGTCACAGTGGAGGGGGGAATGTCTGCTATCTGTGGTCACAGTGGAGGGGGGGAATGTCCGCTGTCTGTGGTCACAGTGGAGGGGGGGAATGTCCGCTGTCTGTGGTCACAGTGGAGGGGGGGAATGTCCGCTATCTGTGGTCACAGTGGAGGGGGGAATGTCTGCTATCTGTGGTCACAGTGGAGGGGGGAATGTCCGCTATCTGTGGTCACAGTGGAGGGGGGGAATGTCTGCTATCTGTGATCACAGTGGAGGGGGGAATGTCCGCTATCTGTGATCACAGTGGAGGGGGGAATGTCCGCTATCTGTGATCACAGTGGAGGGGGGGAATGTCCGCTATCTGTCTGTGGTCACAGTGGAGGGGGGGAATGTCCGCTATCTGTGGTCACAGTGGAGGGGGGGAATGTCCTGCTATCTGTGGTCACAGTGGAGGGGGGAATGTCCGCTATCTGTGGTCACAGTGGAGGGGGGGAATGTCCGCTATCTGTGATCACAGTGGAGGGGGAATGTCCGCTATCTGTGATCACAGTGGAGGGGGGAATGTCCGCTATCTGTGATCACAGTGGAGGGGGGAATCACAGTGGAGGGGGGAATGTCGCTATCACAGTGGAGGGGGGAATGTCCGCTATCTGTGATCACAGCTATCTGTGATCACAGTGGAGGGGGGAATGTCCGCTATCTGTGATCACAGTGGAGGGGGGGAATGTCCGCTATCTGTGATCACAGTGGAGGGGGGAATGTCCGCTATCTGTGTTCACAGTGGAGGGGGGGAATGTCCGCTATCTGTGATCACAGTGGAGGGGGGAATGTCCGCTATCTGTGATCACAGTGGAGGGGGGGAATGTCCGCTATCTGTGATCGCAGTGGAGGGGGGAATGTCCGCTATCTGTGTTCACAGTGGAGGGGGGGAATGTCCGCTATCTGTGATCACAGTGGAGGGGGGAATGTCCGCTATCTGTGATCACAGTGGAGGGGGGAATGTCCGCTATCTGTGATCACAGAGGAGGGGGGAATGTCCGCTATCTGTGATCACAGTGGAGGGGGGGAATGTCTGCTATCTGTGATCACAGTGGAGGGGGGAATGTCCGCTATCTGTGATCACAGTGGAGGGGGGGAATGTCCGCTATCTGTGATCACAGTGGAGGGGGGGAATGTCCGCTATATGTGATCACAGTGGAGGGGGGGAATGTCCGCTATCTGTGATCACAGTGGAGGGGGGAATGTCCGCTGTCTGTGGTCACAGTGGAGGGGGGAATGTCCGCTGTCTGTGGTCACAGTGGAGGGGGGAATGTCCGCTGTCTGTGGTCACAGTGGAGGGGGGAATGTCCGCTATCTGTGGTCACAGTGGAGGGGGAATGTCCGCTATCTGTGATCACAGTGGAGGGGGGAATGTCTGCTATCTGTGATCACAGTGGAGGGGGGAATGTCCGCTATCTGTGATCACAGTGGAGGGGGGAATGTCCGCTATCTGTGATCACAGTGGAGGGGGGAATGTCCGCTATCTGTGATCACAGTGGAGGAGGGAATGTCTGCTATCTGTGATCACAGTGGAGGGGGGAATGTCTGCTATCTGTGATCACAGTGGAGGGGGGAATGTCCGCTATCTGTGGTCACAGTGGAGGAGGGAATGTCTGCTATCTGTGATCACAGTGGAGGGGGGGTGTCCGCTATCTGTGGTCACAGTGGAGGAGGGAATGTCTGCTATCTGTGATCACAGTGGAGGGGGGAATTTCTGCTATCTGTGGTCACAGTGGAGGAGGGGATGTCTGCTATCTGTGATCACAGTGGGGGGTGTCTGCTATTTGTAGTCACAGTGGAGGGGGGGTGTCTGCTATCTGTGATCACAGTGGAGGGGGGTGTCCGCTATCTGTGGTCAATGTGGGGGAGATCAGTGGGGAAAAGGAGGGGAAATGTTGGCCATTAGAGATTAGTAGGAACAATAGGGAACATACTGTAGGTGCTCATAGAGGAGCGCTGGGGGAAGAGGTGCTCAGGTGCTGAGGAGCAAGAGGAGGCACTGGTGCTCAGTGGTAAAAGAGGAGGTAAGGGGGTAGTGGGTGGACAGGCAACAATGTGGTGGACAAGAGAGTAGAGGGGTAGACGGGACACAGTGAGGTGGAATAGGCAGTGGGGGGACAAGGGATGCACAGTGTGCAATGGGTAACATGGGGGTGGACATGGACAGAGGAGTAGAAGGCTTGATAGATGCAACAATGGATGGAAAGGGCAATAAGGAGACAGGGGGTGGAGTGATAGGGTTCAGGGGGATAGTGAGGTGAGAAAGGAGCAATAAGGGGACAAGGAAAAGTGAGAGGACAGGAGGATAGGGGGAAGACAGGAGGCATTGGGGAGGCATTGGGGAGACAGAGGAGCAGGTTGGTACCAATGGGATAGGAAGGAAGTAGTGGTCAGTAGGAGATAAATACCTGGCTGGTGGTGTCCTGGTCTGGAGGTTGATGTGAAGCTCCTCTGATGAGTCTTATATGGTTGGGGGCCTCTCGGATGGTCTCTCTTGGCTCCTCTGGTGAGTCTTCTATGGTTGAGGTCCTCTCGGATGGTCCCTCTTTGCTCCTCTGATGAGTCTTCTATGGTTGGGATCCTCTCGGATGGTCTCTCTTTGGCTCCTCTGATGAGTCTTCTATGGTTGGGGTCCTCTCGGATGGTCCCTCTTGGCTCCTCTGGTGAGTCTTCTATGGTTGGGGTCCTCTCGGATGGTCCCTCTTGGCTCCTCTGATGAGTCTTCTATGGTTGGGGTCCTCTCAGATGGCCCCTCTTGGCTCCTCTTCTATGGTCGGGTGACTTCTGACTCTTCCCAGCACGGTGACTGGACATGAAGGGGGAAATCTCTCCCAACTCTCGGCTTCTCTTCCTCCGGCTCACAAGTGTCCACAATCAGGGGAAAGTTCTCCTCCGTGTCCCCGATGGAAGATGGAGGCTTCTTGTCCTGGCTGAGAGGTGTGAGGGACGTTCTGTGTCTGCACTACGGATCTGGGAAGACCCCAATCACATTGTGAGCCAGCTTCCTCACAGGGGGCCCCTCCCCCACAGACGTCCTGGGGCCATGCTGACGACAAACACAAAGAGAGGGGGAGGGGAACTCAATCTGGAGCCATTCAGTGCCATGTGCTTCTCATTCACTACAATCTAAAGAGAACCCCTCCCCCCCATTAACAACTTGCTAAACAGGCTTTTCCTGACACTTTCTGTTTACAAGTGTAAATCTGTATTTTTTGCTAGAAAATGACTGAGAACTCCAAACATTATATATTGTTTTAGCAGAGGCCCTAGGGAATAAAATGGTGATCATTACTCGGTACCAATGTCCCTGTGTCGGCCCACAATGGTAGGGGTCTGGGCCGATATCTTTTGGTGCTGTATTCTTGTTCATAGGTTGCCGGATCTTCTGGGCAGGTGCATCAGTCCAGGCTTCTTTTGTCCAATCCCCAGCCTGTTCCTAGGGGGGTCACAGACACTCGGGTAGGTTGTGTCATGCCATGTCTGGTTCACCCGGCCACCTAGTGACAGAAGAGGGAAGTGCAGCAATTCCAGAATTAGAGAGAAATCATTTGACCTCCTAACAATTGGCCAATCCAACTATCGCTCGGAAAATACATTTAACAGCCACCCTGCCAAAACATCAGGGTGCCACATGCATATAGTAGTAAGATAATGTCAGAGGCGGGCAGTAAGAGCAGGAAAACCGAGGCAAGGACCTTGTTTGGTGGAGGAGGGAAGGAGAAGGAGATTATTGTTAGCCAGTAATACCAGCTGTGATAGACTTGGCACAGCCTGCAATACCTCTGATCACCACTAGAGGGAGACTCCGCCCATATCTAGCTGGGTGACCACACACAGGCAGATACAAATCTTACATACAATCTGGTGCACTCTAAGGGTTAAGGATCAGTCTAGTAATCAGCTCACACTTCTGGGGTTCTTCAGGCTCCCCTACAAGCTAGAATCCTTGTGTTACTCCCTCTTCCTGCCCCCCATGTACACCCCACACCAGACACAGGACTTACAATCGATTTCCACTACATGGCGATTCCTCCTCTGAAAGAAGATATGGGAACCAAAAGGTTCCAAACCTGTGCAAACCAGTAACCAAAAAACCAAACCACAATAAAGAGCTGCGTGTTGTAAAGATTTTTCCTCTGCCTGGTCTGCAAGGACACCATACACACACAGATCTGCTGGATTACAATCTGCATGCAATCTGCTGATCAGACTCCATACAATCGTTTTGTGGCTCTCAGGGATTCTGTTCACAGGACACAGTAGACTTTTTTCTGCCCCCCACCCCCATCTGAGATCACACAACATCCCATCCCCCATCCGATTCTACAGATGAAAGGTCCGGTGAGGTGACAGTGACCCACCTTTGTCTGTACACAAGCCTGACAGGGGGGTCATTACCAACCAGGTGTCAGTTCCTTCAATCCTAGACCCAAGAGCTGACTATTCACACCCTACATTGTCACAATTTGTCTGCTCCTCTGAATTAGGAGAATCCCGAATCTGTAATAGCACTGAATTCACATATCTCTACAATCATCATCTTATCACCCCACTGGAAAGTGTGCAGTGGAGGAATAGGGTGGTGGGGAGGATGGGGGGGCAATGGAGAAAGGCATTGGGAAGACAGGGGGAGTGAGGGACATAGGATGAACAGGGTGCCACGGGGTTCAGGGGGGAAGTGGAGGGACAGTAGTGTGAAGGAGAGCAGTGGGGGACAGGCAGGATCGGGGTGGACAGGGGGGCAGTGAGGGGGCAGGACGGAAAATGGTGGAGAAGGGGCAGTGAGTGTTCAGTGAGAGGAAAAATGCCCTTTATCTGTGGTCACAGTGGAGGGGGGAATGTCCGCTGTCTGTGGTCACAGTGGAGGGGGGAATGTCCGCTGTCTGTGGTCACAGTGGAGGGGGGAATGTCCGCTGTCTGTGGTCACAGTGGAGGGGGGGAATGTCCGCTATCTGTGGTCACAGTGGAGGGGGGAATGTCTGCTATCTGTGGTCACAGTGGAGGGGGGAATGTCCGCTATCTGTGGTCACAGTGGAGGGGGGAATGTCCGCTGTCTGTGGTCACAGTGGAGGGGGGGATTTCCGCTATCTGTGGTCACAGTGGAGGGGGGGAATGTCCGCTATCTGTGGTCACAGTGGAGGGGGGGAATGTCTGCTATCTGTGGTCACAGTGGAGGGGGGAATGTCTGCTATCTGTGGTCACAGTGGAGGGGGGGAATGTCCGCTATCTGTGGTCACAGTGGAGGGGGGGAATGTCTGCTATCTGTGGTCACAGTGGAGGGGGGGAATGTCCGCTGTCTGTGGTCACAGTGGAGGGGGGAATGTCTGCTATCTGTGGTCACAGTGGAGGGGGGAATGTCCGCTATCTGTGATCACAGTGGAGGGAGGGAATGTCCGCTATCTGTGATCACAGTGGAGGGGGGAATGTCCGCTATCTGTGATCACAGTGGAGGGGGGAATGTCCGCTATCTGTGATCACAGTGGAGGGGGGAATGTCTGCTATCTGTGATCACAGTGGAGAGGGGAATGTCCGCTATCTGTGATCACAATGGAGGGAGGGAATGTCCGCTATCTGTGATCACAGTGGAGGGAGGGAATGTCCGCTATCTGTGATCACAGTGGAGGGGGGGAATGTCCGCTATCTGTGATCACAGTGGAGAGGGGAATGTCCGCTATCTGTGATCACAGTGGAGGGGGGAATGTCCGCTATCTGTGATCACAGTGGAGGGGGGAATGTCTGCTATCTGTGATCACAGTGGAGGGGGGAATGTCTGCTATCTGTGATCACAGTGGAGGGGGGAATGTCTGCTGCTATCTGTGATCACAGTGGAGGGGGGGTGTCCGCTATCTGTGGTCACAGTGGAGGAGGGAATGTCTGCTATCTGTGATCACAGTGGAGGGGGGAATTTCCGCTATCTGTGGTCACAGTGGAGGAGGGGATGTCTGCTATCTGTGATCACAGTGGGGGGTGTCTGCTATTTGTAGTCACAGTGGAGGGGGGGTGTCTGCTATCTGTGATCACAGTGGAGGGGGGTGTCCGCTATCTGTGGTCAATGTGGGGGAGATCAGTGGGGAAAAGGAGGGGAAATGTTGGCCATTAGAGATTAGTAGGAACAATAGGGAACATACTGTAGGTGCTCATAGAGGAGCACTGGGGAAGAGGTGCTCAGGTGCTGAGGAGCAAGAGGAGGCACTAGTGCTCAGTGGTAAAAGAGGAGGTGAGGGGGTAGTGGAGATTACTGGGGGCAGTGGGTGGACAGGCAACAATGTGGTGGACAAGAGAGTAGAGGGGTAGACGGGACACAGTGAGGTGGAATAGGCAGTGGGGGGACAAGGGATGCACAGTGTGCAATGGGTAACATGGGGGTGGACATGGACAGAGGAGTAGAAGGCTTGATAGATGCAACAATGGATGGAAAGGGCAATAAGGAGACAGGGGGTGGAGTGATAGGGTTCAGGGGGATAGTGAGGTGAGAAAGGAGCAATAAGGGGACAAGGAAAAGTGAGAGGACAGGAGGATAGGGGGAAGACAGGAGGCATTGGGGAGGCATTGGGGAGACAGAGGAGCAGGTTGGTACCAATGGGATAGGAAGGAAGTAGTGGTCAGTAGGAGATAAATACCTGGCTGGTGGTGTCCTGGTCTGGAGGTTGATGTGAAGCTCCTCTGATGAGTCTTATATGGTTGGGGGCCTCTCGGATGGTCTCTCTTGGCTCCTCTGGTGAGTCTTCTATGGTTGAGGTCCTCTCGGATGGTCCCTCTTGGCTCCTCTGATGAGTCTTTTATGGTTGGGATCCTCTCGGATGGTCTCTCTTTGGCTCCTCTGATGAGTCTTCTATGGTTGGGGTCCTCTCGGATGGTCCCTCTTGGCTCCTCTGGTGAGTCTTCTATGGTTGGGGTCCTCTCGGATGGTCCCTCTTGGCTCCTCTGATGAGTCTTCTATGGTTGGGGTCCTCTCGGATGGTCCCTCTTGGCTCCTCTTCTATGGTCGGGTGACTTCTGACTCTTCCCAGCACAGTGACTGGACATGAAGGGGGAAATCTCTCCCAACTCTCGGCTTCTCTTCCTCCGGCTCACAAGTGTCCACAATCAGGGGAACGTTCTCCTCCGTGTCCCCGATGGAAGATGGAGGCTTCTTGTCCTGGCTGAGAGGTGTGAGGGACGTTCTGTGTCTGCACTACAGATCTGGGAAGACTCCAATCACATTGTGAGCCAGCTTCCTCACAGGGGGCCCCTCCCCCACAGACGTCCTGGGGCCATGCTGACGACAAACACAAAGAGAGGGGGAGGGGAACTCAATCTGGAGTCATTCAGTGCCATGTGCTTCTCATTCACTACAATCTAAAGAGAACCCCTCCCCCACATTAACAACTTGCTAAACAGGCTTTTCCTGCCACTTTTTGTTTACAAGTGTAAATCTGTATTTTTTGCTAGAAAATGACTGGGAACCCCAAACATTATATATTGTTTTAGCAGAGACCCTAGGGAATAAAATGGTGATCATTACTCGGTACCAATGTCCCTGTGTCGGCCCACAATGGTAGGGGTCTGGGCCGATATCTTTTGGTGCTGTATTCTTGTTCATAGGTTGCCGGATCTTCTGGGCAGGTGCATCAGTCCAGGCTTCTTTTGTCCAATCCCCAGCCTGTTCCTAGGGGGGTCACAGACACTGGGGTAGGTTATGTCATGCCATGTCTGGTTCTGTCTGTTATCATTGCATATCACTACAGCGTGTTGGCCTCATCCGTCAACATCAGCAACTCATCTTTCGGGTAGCCGGCTCTCATACCCCTTCCCTCCTATCAGTTTGTCCATTTTTGGCATCTCTCCCTCTCACGTCCCCTTACGCAGCGAACGGGCGAACTTGTCAGACGCCACCACTGCCCGCCCTGTGACAAGGGGGGAGCGAGCACGGGCTGTCAGTATATTTCCCCCACTCACCCCCTTCTTCCATCAAGCAGTACAGGGCAGGAATCACCACCCACTCTGATTTCTCCTGCCTCCCATTGGCTGCAGCCATAGGGCCAATGAGCAGCCAGGACAAGGACATGTAGTCCCAGAAGACTATGGCTCTATTTTCATCAATTAAAGAAAAACTACAGCCCCAGCATGCCCTAGGAAATATGAGGAGGGACAGCCTGGAGCCCAGGAAAAAAGGGCGGAGGGAGAAGGGTGAGAGGAGTGCAGAGACTGGAGCAAGAGAAGTGCAGAGACAAGGGCGAGAGGAGTGCGGAGACAAGGGCGAGAGGAGTGCGGAGATGAGGGCGAGAGGAGTGCGGAGACTGGAGCAAAATAAGTGCGGAGACAAGGGTGAGAGGAGTGCGGAGACGGAAGAAAGAGAAGTGCGGAGATGGGAGCGTGAGGAGTGCGGAGACGGGAGCGTGAGGAGTGCGGAGACGGGAGCGTGAGGAGTGCGGAGACGGGAGCGTGAGGAGTGCGGAGACGGGAGCGAGAGGAGTGCGGAGACGAGAGGGAGAGGAGTGCGGACACAAGAGTTAGAGGAGTGCGGAGACGAGGGTGAGAGGAGTGCGGAGATGAGAGTGAGAGGAGTGCGGAGACGAGAGTGAGAGGAGTGCGGAGACGAGAGTGAGAAGAGTGCGGAGACGAGAGTGAGAGGAGTGCGGAGATGAGAGTGAGAGGAGTGCGGAGATGAGAGTGAGAGGAGTGCAGAGACCAGAGTTAGAGGAGTGCGGAGATGAGAGTTAGAGGAGTGCGGAGACGAGAGGGAGAGGAGTGCGGACACAAGAGTTAGAGGAGTGCGGAGACGAGGGTGAGAGGAGTGCAGAGATGAGAGTGAGAGGAGTGCGGAGATGAGAGTGAGAGGAGTGCGGAGATGAGACTGACAGGAGTGTGGAGACGAGAGGGAGAGAAGTGCGGAGACGAGAGCGAGAGGAGTGCGGAGACGAGAGTGAGAGGAGTGCGGAGACGAGAGTGACAGTGGTTTGGAAGGGAGAGAGACCCCAAGCCACAACACCCCCTGATTTAAAGCCCCCCATCCCCCCTGCTCACAAATGCTTAAAGTTACAGTGTTAAAAAGTGTAATAAATAAATAGAATGTAAAGTGTCCCCATCCCCCGTCCTCACATGCAAAAGCGAACACGCACGTAGGTCCCGCCCACATATGTAAACAGCGATCGCACCACACATGTGCGGTATCACTGCGATCGTCAGAGTGAGAGAAATAATTCTACCACCAGATCTCCTCTGTAACTCCTACCTGGTAACCTGTAAAGGCGTTTAAAGTGCCGCCTATGGAGATATTTAAGTACCGTAGTTTGTCGCCATTCGAGGAGTGTGCGCAATTATAAAGTGTGACATGTTTGGTATCTATTTACTCGCTGTAACATCATCTTTCACATTATACACAAGAATTGGGGTAACTATTGTGTGTTTTTATTTTAATTGTTTGACAAAAAATTGTATCTGCAAAACCTCTACACAAATACTGAGTGATATAAAAAATTGTAATGATCACCATTTTATTCTCTAGGGTCTCTGATAAAAGTAAAATATATAATGTTTGGGGGTTCTCAGCCATTTCTAGCAAATCGTACTGATTTCAATTTGTAAACAAAAAGTGACAAAAAAGACTGGGGGGGTCAAGTGGTTAAAGGGGGAGGGGTTCTCCTTTGATTGTAGTGAATGAGAAGCACATGGCACTGAATGACTCCAAATGCGACTCCCCCTCTCTCTGTGTTTGTAGTCAGCATGGCCCCAGGATGTCTGTGGGGGAGGGGCCCCTGTGAGGAAGCTGGCTCACAATGTGATTGGAGTCTTCCCAGATCCGTAGTGCAGACACAGAACGTCCCTCACACCTCTCAGCCAGGACAAGAAGCCTCCATCTTCCATCGGGGACACGGAGGAGAACTTTCCCCTGATTGTGGACACTTGTGAGCCGGAGGAGGAGAAGCCGAGAGTTGGGAGAGATTTCCCCCTTCATGTCCAATCACCGTGCTGGGAAGAGTCAGAAATCACCCGACCATAGAAGAGGAGCCTAGAGGGACCATCCGAGAGGACCCCAACCATAGAAGACTCATCAGAGGAGCCAAGAGGGACCATCCGAGAGGGACCATCCGAGAGGACCCCAACCATAGAAGACCCATCAGAGGAGCCAAGAGGGACCATCCGAGAGGACCCCAACCATAGAAGACTCATCAGAGGAGCCGAGAGGGACCATCCGAGAGGATCCCAACCATAGAAGACTCATCAGAGGAGCCAAGAGGGACCATCCGAGAGGACCCCAACCATAGAAGACTCATCAGAGGAGCCAAGAGGGACCATCCGAGAGGACCCCAACCATAGAAGACTCATCAGAGGAGCCAAGAGGGACCATCTGAGAGGACCCCAACCATAGAAGACTCATCAGAGGAGCCAAGAGGGACCATCTGAGAGGACCCCAACCATAGAAGACTCATCAGAGGAGCCAAGAGGGACCATCCGAGAGGACCCCAACCATAGAAGACTCATCAGAGGAGCCAAGAGGGACCATCCGAGAGGACCCCAACCATAGAAGACTCATCAGAGGAGCCAAGAGGGACCATCTGAGAGGACCCCAACCATAGAAGACTCATCAGAGGAGCTCCACATCAACCTCCAGACCAGGACACCATCAGCCAGGTATTTATCTCTCACTACTAACTCCCCCCATCCCCCGCTATCTCCTCCATCCACCCCCATTTCCCCTACTGCCCCCTGTCCACCCCTCTATCAGCCCACTGAGAACCAATGCCTCCTTTCTCTCTACTGCATACCTATATTGCCATTTTTCCTAAACATTCACTAATGTCCCACATTTCCCTTCAGTGAATACCCCCCCCCCCAACCCCACTGACCACATATAACGGGCATTTTTTCCCCTCCCATTTACCTCTCACTTCCCATTTGTCCACCCCACATCCCTGTCACCCCAACTGCCTCCCTGTTCACCCCATTTTGTCCCCCGTCACCATGTTGTGTGTTACTAGAGTCTGGTCAGCCAGCTATCTATGTGTGGAGTCTCCCTCTAGTGGTGATCAGAGGTATTGCAGGCTGTACCAAGTCTATCACAGCTGGTATTACTGGCCAGTAGAGATGGGCTTGAGAATTTTCGCAGCCCCATGTGCCTGATCCTGCCAGGAAGCCGGCACTGCAAATCACTAATCACAGGCAGTGAGACATTTCCCGATCCGCAGCGGCACAGACCAGGAAATGTCTCACTGTCTGTGATTAGTGCTTTGCAGTGCTGGCTTCCTGGCGGGATCACATGTGTGCTGTTATACAGCTGTTACCCCTGTCTGGGGTGGGAACTTGGGGTCCTCCTGACCATCTGCCAGCGTGCTGGGTGATTTCTGTGGATATACAACAGAAGGTGATACCCCGTGTGTTGTCTGACCCCCCACATCCCTGTACCCCGATACCATAGTCTGTAACATCAGATAGAGGACATTTCTCCTCCCACTGACCACTATGGCTGAACATTGTTTTCATCCTGCTGACCACAGACCCAAATCACCCCCCCCCCCCCGAGCAGCAGTATAAGGGGCACTATGACTATAATATTGTGCTGACCTCTCTACTCTATATATTGTGTTGTACATTACAATAGTGCTGACCCCTCTACTCTATATATTGTGTTGTACATTACAATAGTGCTGACCCCTCTACTCTATATATTGTACATTACAATAGTGCTGACCCCTCTACTCTATAT
Organism: Rana kukunoris; assembly: GCA_029574335.1. NCBI lineage: Eukaryota > Metazoa > Chordata > Amphibia > Anura > Ranidae > Rana > Rana kukunoris. Next base: position 56,648 of record JAJQKJ010000955.1, on the reverse strand, counting down.
ATTATGTTGTACATTACAATAGTGCTGACCCCTCTACTCTATATATTGTGTTGTACATTACAATAGTGCTGACCCCTCTACTCTATATATTGTGTTGTACATTACAATAGTGCTGACTGCTCACCCTTTTACTGATTATGTTTGTTTGTTTGTTTGTTTTTATTTCTTAATTACTCGCTTTACAACAAATTTAATGGTTTCGTTGCGAGGCCATCAGAAACAAAATCAACATAGTTCAGACATATAGGTACACAAAAACATAGAAAATCTAAAACATGATTAAAAGGAGGAAAAAAAAAAATTGTCACATTGAGTCCATTAATATACATTTAGGTTAATTAACTTTTCATTCATCTAGGGCATCCATATCTAAAATAGTTCATTTTTAGAGTTAGATTACAAAATTCACATACCAAATATCACTGACTACATTTTTCTATATACAGTACTCAATCAAACTACATGATTATATATATATACTACAAAATACACATACTGTATAGAGAGATTGTGGCTGGTAGGACTGTGGGTGGGGTGTGTGGGGTCACCTAGGTTCTCATACACATGGTGAGGGGCTCCGGGGTGTATGGGGTCACCTAGGTTCTCATACACATGGTGAGGGGCTCCGGGGTGTATGGGGTCACCTAGGTTCTCATACACATGGTGAGGGGCTCCGGGGTGTATGGGGTCACCTAGGTTCTCATACACATGGTGAGGGGCTCCGGGGTGTATGGGGTCACCTAGGTTCTCATACACATGGTGAGGGGCTCCGGGGTGTATGGGGTCACCTAGGTTCTCATACACATGGTGAGGGGCTCCGGGGTGTATGGGGGTCACCTAGGTTCTCATACACATGGTGAGGGGCTCCGGGGTGTATGACTGATGTGGAGAATACAAACATTCTCCTCTCTCAGAATCCTAATCATTTGTGTTCTGGGTCCTGGAGCCCGAGGTTTTGTAGAGCTTTGGGTGGGATAAATCCTCCACTCCCAGGTCCACATTTCTCCTGGAATCCACACCTCATTATTGGTGTCAGCTGTGCACAAGCCTTTATATAGGGGAGCTGACTGATCAGGGCTCTCTCTCTGCTGCTGGGTGAAAAGACTGACTGCTGACACAACACTATAAAATGTACAAGAGCTGCCTGTTTGTTTTGTGCAACCCCATTGGGTGGGCTCCCTGTTAGTCAGGAATAGGGATGAGCCAAACACCCCCCTGTTCGGTTCGCACCAGGACCTGCGAACACATCAAACGTTTGTGTGAACTTTAGAACCCTGTTAAAGTCTATGGGACTTGAACATTTAAAATCTAAAGTGATAATTTTAAAGGCTAATATGCAAGTTATTGTCCTAAAAAGTGTTTGGGGACCCGGGTCCTGCCCCAGGGGAGTGTTTGGGGACCTGGGGAGCAGTGATTTTAATAATGCTTAAAGTGATACAATAAAAGTGAAACATTCCTTTAAATTTCGTACCTGGGGGGTGTCTATAGTATGCCTGTGAAATATCGCATGTTTCCCGTACTTAGAACTGTCCCTGCACAAAGTGTCATTTCTGAAGGAAAAAAAAGTCATTTAAAACTGACTTGCGGCTATAATGAATTGTCGGCTCCCGGCAATTCAGAGAGAATTCATTCATATTAAAAAAAAGCGTGGGGGTCCCCCCACATTTAATTACCCTTCAGGTCTGGTATGGATATTAAGGGGAACCCCTGTCAATTTAAAAAAAAATGATGTGGGGTTCCCCCCAAATATCCATTCCAGGCCCTTCAGGTCTGGTGTGGCGAGGAGTTCCCCCAAAAATCCACACCAGACCACTTATTCCGAGCCCAGAGGCGATTCAGTTCGCATGTGCAGCGCTATATAAGTTTTCATTCATTCATTCATGTTAACCTGGCCGACTACATAAAAGGGGGGGACGAGAGAATGCCCCCATGTTGATGGGGACAAGGGCCTCATCCCCACAACCGTTGCCCGGTGGTTGTGGGGTTCTGCCGGCGGGGGGCTTATCAGAATCTGGAAGACCCCTTTAACAAAGGGGACCCCCAGATCCTGGCCCCCCATGTGAATTGGTAATGGGGTACATTGTACCTCTACCATTTCACAAAGGAAGTGTAAATAGTTGTAAAATAACACACACACCATGGAAAAAAGTCCTTTATTAAAAAGAAAAAACATCCAGCGGTGGTAATCCACTCTCAGTCCCCGCTCCAACGTTATCGGAATCCAGCGATGAGAAGATCCATCTAGGTCTGGGATCCAGAGCCCAGTATCACCAGCCGCCTGTCTCCCTCCAGAGACAGCCCGGTGAATGATGCGCTGGAGCTAGTGACATTTCTTTTATAGGTGTCACGTGACCCTGCCCCCTCTGACACAAGGGGGTAGCCTGGGCTTTCCCAGTGACGTAGCAGAGGGTGCATCAGAGGGGGAGGGGGTCATGTGACGGTGGCCCCGCCTCACCTATAAAAGAAATGTCACTAGCTCCAGCAGCGTCATTTGCCGGTCAGTTTCCGGTGGAGACAGGCCGCCGGCGATGTTGTGCTCTGGATCCCGGACCTGAATGGATCTTCTCATCGCTAGACCCCGGCGGAGAGGAGATCACCCATCGCTGGATACCGACAATGTTGAAGCGGGGATCGAAAGTGGATTATCACCCCTGGATTTTTTTTTAAAGGAAATGTTTCCACTGTGTGTGTGTGTTTTTTTTTTACAACTATTTACATTTCCTTTGTGAAATGGTAGGGGTACAATGTACCCCATTACCAATTCACATAGGGGGGGCCGGGATCTGGGGGTTCCCTTTGTTAAAGGGCTCTTCCAGATTCTGATAAGCCCCCCGCCTGCAGACTCCCACAACCACCGGGCAAGGGTTGTGGGAATGAGGCCCTTGTCCCCATCAACATGGGGACATCCTCCCGATGCTGAGGGCATGTGGCCTGGTACGGTTCAGGAGGTGGGGCGCTCTTTCGCCCCCCCCCTCTTTTCTGCGGCCGGCCAGGTTACGTGCTCGGATAAGGGGTCTGGTGTGGATTTTTTGGGGAACTCCATCCCATTTAAAAAAAAAAATGGGATGGAGTTCCCCTTAATATCCATACCAGACCTGAAGGGCCTGGTAATTAAATTTGGGGGGACCCAAACACATTTTAGGACAATAACTTGCATATTAGCCATTAAAATTAGCACTTTAGATTTCTCCCATAGACTTTAATAGGGTGTTCCGAAGCTTTTCAAATTCGCCACGAACCCCCCAAAATTGTTCGTTGTTGAGTTCAACTCAAACTCGAAGCTCGCCCTTAGTCAGGAATAGGGGTGATATTCAGGTTCAGGGTAGCAGGCATTGGCCTCCCGCTCAGTTGGGTCTCGTGGTCGGTCGGTCATCTAGCACTTACCCCATCTAGGTTCCAGGCGGGCGTCTCCTCCTCCTCCTATGCATCCAATAGGATCGCCTCTATATACCCTTCAGAAAAATTGGGCCTTGGGTGTTTGTGGTGGCAGAACACTGTAACCCCTCACAGTTACTCTTGTAACCAGCACAAGTCCTTGTCCCAGCACTGGGCCGAAGGTAATCTGAATGAACGGAGGGGCCAGCTGGAGACGGACCATTTAAAAGATTTGCAGATGCAGTGCTTCCTGGGAATGGGAGGAGTCTTCTCTCTGACTCTCTCAAAGATGATGTCTTAAAAGACTTCTGGAAAAGACGTTACTGGTGAGTGTAACTTGGGATTTCAGAATTTTCCTCCTATTCACTTTAATGGGGTTTGTATTTACATCGGCAATGTTTGGATTTTTTAATTAATTTGCGAAAGGTGCCCACAGGTCAATCCCAAGCAACCCCCCCCCCTCCCCCTCCCCCCCCCCCCCATCACTATGCAGCACAATGCTCCAGATTAGAAGAAATAAATGAGATTCTCCTGCAGGAAATTGTAATAAATTGTCAATGTTTCCAGCCAATAGGAATAACAGATTGTCCTCCATAAAATAGAATACAAATATTTAAACATGTATAACCACTTTCCCACCGCGCCATAGGCATTTTACTGCTACGGCGCGGTCGAGTTATTTTGACACGACGTCCCTGGGACGTCCTCGTGCACTTCCGCGATTGCGCGTCCCCTGGGACGCGCTCGTGGAAGTGTCCGTGCTCGCCGGGTCTAGAAGACCCGGCGCATCACGGATCATGGTAAATTGCTGCTGATAGCGGCCGTTTACCATGTGATCGCGCTGTCAAATGACGACGCGATAACTTGTAAACAAACCGGCGTCATTTGATGATGCCGGTTCCTCCCTCTCCTCCCTCTCCTCTCTGTACCGTTCGGTACAGTGTGCGAGGAGGGGGGGGAAGCGGGGTGTCAGCAGCTGCGCTGTGGCTGGATCTGTGACAAATGCAGTCACAGATCCAGCCTTCCCTCCATCCATCCCAGCTCTGCAGTACCCCAGTACTCTGCAGTACCCCAGTACTCTGCAGTACCCTGCAATACCCCAGTATTCTGCAATACCCTGCAGTTCCCCAGTACCCTGCAGTTCCCCAGTACCCTGCAGTTCCCCAGTACCCTGCAGTTCCCCAGTACCCTGCAGTATCCCAATACCCTGCAGTACCCCAATACTCTGCAGTACCCAGTACTCTGCAGTACCCCAATACTCTGGAGTACCCCAGTACCCTTCAATACCCCAGTACCCTGCAGTACCCCAATAATGTACAATACCCTGCGCAATACGCCAGTACCCTGCGCGATACCCTGCAGTACCCCAATACCCTGCAGTACCCCAATACTCTGCAGTACTACAATACGCTGCGCGATACTCTGCAATACCCCAATACTCTGCAATACCCTGCGCCATACTCTGCAGTACCCCAATACTCTGCAGTACCCCAATACTCTGCAGTACCCCAATACTCTGCAGTACCCTGCACGATACTCTGCAATACCCCAATACTCTGCAATACCCTGCGCGATACTCTGCAATACCCCAATACCCTGTGCGATACTCTGCAGTACCCCAATACTCTGCAATACCCAAATACTCTGCAATACCCATTTTTTTAAAGCACCCCTGTCCCGGTGTGCTCGCATGCAGAAGTCCCGCCCACATATGAAAACGGTGTTCAAGCTACACATGTGAGGTATCTCTGTGAACGTTAGAGCGAGAGCAATCATTTTGGCCCTAGACCTCCTCCGTAACTAAAAACATGTAACCAATAAAAGTAATTAAATTGTCGCCTATGGGGATTTTTAAGTTGCGAAGTTTGGCGCCATTCCATGAGTCTGCGCAATTTTGAAGTGTGACATGTTGGGTATCTATTTACTCGGCGTAACTTCATCTTTCACATTATGAAAAACAATTGGGCTAACTTTACTGTTTTTGTTTTTTTTAGCACAAAACAGTTTTTTTTTTTAAAAACACGCGTTCAAATAATTTCTACGAAAATACCATGCGAGATAAAAAGTTGTAACCGCCGCCATTGTATTCTTTAGGGTCTTTGATAAAAAAAGCATATATAATGTTTTGGGGTTCTATGTAATTTTCTAGCAAATAAATGATGATTTTTCCATGTAGGAGAGAAATGTCAGAATTGGTCTGGGTGTTCCAGAACGCCTGATAGTGCTCCCTGCATGTTGGGCCTCTGTATGTGGCCACGCTGTGTAAAAGTCTCACACATGGGGTATTGCCATACTCGGTTGGAATAGCAAAACATGTTTTGGGGTGTAATTTGTGGTATGCATATGTGTGAGAAGTAACCCGCTAATATGACAGAAACAAGATTTTTTTTATTTTTTTATTTTTTACAGAATTTTCAGTCGTTTTTCTTTTATAGCGCAAAAAATAAAAAACCCAGAGGTGATCAAATACCACCAAAAGAAAGCTCTATTTGTGTGAAAAAAAGGACAAAAAATTCAAATGGGTAAAATGTTGTATGACTGAGTAATTGTCATTCAAATTGTGAGAGCACCGAAAGCTGAAAATTGGTCTGGTTAGGAAGGGGGTTTAAGTGCCCAGTGGTCAAGTGGATAATATTGTACATATTCCTTCTATATAGAAGATATATTTAATAATGAATGTAAAAAATAGAAAGCAACTTTATTTTATCCTTTATATAGAATTCTGACTTTTTATTTTTTTCCTGTATAGGTGGATTGATGAACCAAGTTTTTGGTCAGGCTTGTCTTAAAAAATATGACCAAGTCAGATGAGAAACGAGCCATATGAGTGTCTTAAGTGACAGAAAGTATTTTTTGCAATTCACCGGAAGATTCACGCAGGATTCAAGACATATCGGTGTTCTAAATGTTGTAAGTGTTTTGGATCCTCTTTGACATTGATCCATCCTCGGAGGACAACAAGAGAGAAGTCATTTCAGTGTTCTGGAAGTGACAATAGATTTACAATAAAGTCCAACCCATGTATACATAAGAGAAGTCATTTCAGAAGATATTTCTTGTTTGGAATGTGATAAAGGTTTTACAATGGAGGCAAAACGTATCACACACCAGAAGGTTCACACTGGAGAGAAGTCGCATCAATGTTCTGAATGTAACAAAGCTTTTACAAGGAAGTCACAGCTTATCATTCACCAGATGATTCACACTGGAGAGAAGCGCTATGAGTGTTCTGAATGTAAAAAAGCTTTCGCAGTGAAGAGAGACCTTATCAGACACCAGATGATTCACACTGGAGAGAAGCCCTATGAGTGTTCTGAATGTGACAAAGCTTATATAGACAAGAGAGGGCTTAACGTACATCAGAAAATTCACATTAAAAAGAAGCCATATCCATGTTCTGAATGTGACAAAGCTTTTACACAGAAGTCAATCCTTATCGCACACCAGAGAATTCACACTGGAGAGAAGCTGTATCAGTGTTCTGAATGTGATAAAGCTTTTACAGAGAGGAAAACCCTTTTCGTACACAAAAGGGTCCACACCAGAGAGAAGCCATATCAATGTTCTGAATGTGGCAAAGCTTTTGCATGGAAGTCATATCTTATCACACACTGGAGGATTCACACTGGAGAGAAGCTGTATCAGTGTTTAGAATGTGATAAAGCTTTTACAGCGAAGACAAGCCTTATCACACACCAGAGGGTTCACACTGGAGAGAAACCATATCAATGTTCTGAATGTGGCAAAGCTTTTGCATGGAAGTCATATCTTATCACACACCAGAGGATTCACACTGGAGAGAAGCTGTATCAGTGTTCAGAATGTGACAAAGCTTTTACACAGAAGACAAACCTTATCACACACCAGAGGGTTCACACTGGAGAGAAACTGTATCAGTGTTCTGAATGTGATAAAGAATTTACATGGAAGTCAGTTCTGATCAAGCACCAGAAGACTCACACTGGAGAGAAGCCATTTCAATGTTCTGAATGTGAGAAAACTTTTATGGTTAATTCCAGGCTAATCAAACATCAGAGGATTCACAAGCTTCAGCTGCGGTGAGGAAAATTTGGAAAAAGTTATTAAAGGGGTAGCAGATCCTTATTTTTTTTCTTCTTTTTTTTTGTAACTTTATTTGTGAATTTTTTTTTGACCCTGGAAACATTGTGTGATGTTAAGTGTAACTATGCGCCATGTATGTCATTATTGATTTTGCCGAATCTGTCATTAACCATTTTAGTCCCGGGGCCTTTCTCTCCCTAAACCCTTTGAGTCCCAGAGTGTTTCATTTCTCAGTTCTGCACATTATGGCCCGGATTCACATACAGCGGCGCATCTTTATGCCGCCGTAGCATATCTGTTTTACGATACGCCAGCACGGAGAGGGAAGCACGAAATCCACAAAGCAAATGCTCCCAAATCTGCACCAGCGTAGTGTATATTCCTAGATGTAAATCAGCGTAAGTGGAAGTGGGCTGGATGTGGAAGTGATACATTTAAATGAAGCGTGACCACATGCAAATGATGGGCCGAGCGTCATACAAGTACTTAAAACGAACGGCACATGCGCCATCCAGTGGATGTATCCCAGTGCGCATGCTCACACACACGTCAGATCGAATGCCTAACATACGACAAATCACTGCCTATGATGTGACCGTAACCTACACCCAGCCCTATTCACGTACTACGTAAACGACGTAAAATACGACGGCTTGAGTTCCCTTGTTAATACCTTTGCATGGGTTGCACCTCCTATATGAGGAATAACATTACGCTGGACGTAACCCTTACGCAAATCACTGAAAACATGCACCGGGCACAAGTACGGTCGTGAACCGGCGTATCTCCCTCATTTGCATATTTGCATCAAAAATCAATGGGAGTACCAAATGCGTCCAGCGTAACTATGCGCCCACTATACGCCGGCGTAGGCAAGTTACGTCGGTCGGAAGAAGCCTATTTTCCGGCGTATCTAGTTGTGTGGGTGCGGCGCACAGATACGACGGCACATAGTTACACTTATGCGGCGTATCTCGAGATACGTCGGCTTAAGTGCTACGTGAATCCGGGCCTATATCTTTACCATTTGTAGTCTACCCAAATGTACACATCATCAGATTTTCGGGACTGATATGGCCTTAACTACCTTACCTTCGGAAGGTTTTACACCCTTCATGACCAGAGCATTTTCTTTTTGCCATTTGACACAGTGCTAAAAAAAAATGATTATATTAATGGAAAAAAAATTGAAAAATAAATAAAAAATTCTACTTTCTGCTATAAAACATATCCAATAAAATAAAATGTCTTCATAAAGTTTGGCCAAAATGAATTCTACTAAATGTCAAAAAAATCCAAATAAATGCATAATAATTGGTTTGTGTGAAAGTTATAGCATCTACAAGCTTTGGTATATTGGAAAATTGATCAATCCTGATGTACTGATGGCCAATCTAATTTCTTGGGGCCCCTAAAATGCCGGGGCAGTACAAATACCCCCCCCCCCCCCAAAGGACCTATTTTTGGAATGTACATAATCTGAGATATTTAGAAAGAGTCCTGGCAAGTTTTAAAAAAAAAAAAATTTCTTTTACATCCTGTCACCAGCGCAGTACAGCGCCATCATATGACTGATGTGGCAGTGATTAGGGACACTGACTGGTCACAGTATGTTAAAAAAAGTATTACATTTTTTTAACATTTTAAACAATTAGTTTTATTTTTTTTACTTTTTTTTCTACATCCTTTCTATAGAGTAATTCAGTGACACTGTACTACTATTGGAAGGAGGAGGTTAGATCAGGGGTTGACTTTTGTGACACTTTGGTTTGATGTTACAGCGATGTTTTGCACTGTCATGACTGGATTACATTCAGAACTATTGTGTGCTGTGATTGGCCCACAGCTATCACATGGAACAGGGTGCTGGGATTGGCCCATATACCATGTGATAGCTGTGGGACAATCACTGCATCACTACAGGATTTACATCTGGAATTTATTTATAACAGCTTTGTTGACATTGTGATATAGTGAATGTTTACTGGCAACTGAAATATATGCTGTGTCTTGTGGTCACTGTAGTAGTGCACTGCACTGACTGGAAACCGTATGTTAAAAATAAATATATAAAATAAAATCACATTTGAATTTTTTACTTTTTTTTTGTTTACATTCTTTCATCGGATTTGTTCAGTGACACTGTACTACTCTTGGAGGGAGGAGATTTGATCAGGGATTGACTTTTGTGACACTTTGGTTTGCTGTTACAGCGATGATTTGCACTGTCATGACTGGGTTATGTTCATAACTATTGTGTGTTGTGATTAGCCCGCAGCTATCACATGGTACAGGGTGCTGTGACTGGCCCATGTATCATGTGATAGCTGTAGGAAAATCACTGCATCACTACAGGATTTACAGCTGTTATGAATGGAATTGATTTATAACAGCTTTGTTGACATTGTGATAAAGTGGATGGTTCCTGGAAATATGCTGTGTCTTGTGGTCACTATAGTGGTGCACTGCACACCCCAGGGGGCACACCAGTACACATGTGCTAAGTGATACAGGCACGTCACTTAGCATGTAGCTGTCACCCGCCCGCAGTATATGTACTTCAGGTGGTCGGCAACTGGTACATTTGATAGGAAATTTATCTACATATATTTTTATTTCCTGGGTTTTTATTGGGAAAACATTGGGAAAATGTTTATATTTTCCAGTATTTTTTTCCAAAGCCGCAACCTAATCTCTTATATTTTACAAAAATATTAGTATGGTGTTGTTTGCCAAAAATTAATTTTAGTGTATTTTTTTTGTTTCGGGAAAATCTGCATTTGATAAACGGCGTCACAAATATCGTGTGACTTCAAAAGTTGCAGCAGCCTCCATTTTATTTTCCAATGCCTCTGATTTCAGAAAATATCTACTGTTTGGGGGGTTCTAAGTAATTTTATAGCAAACATTGCTGATTTTAACTGCATTAAAAAATAAAAATAAATATTTCTCCAGACAGCAAGTCCGGTCCATCTTTACATTTTCAGCATTGTGATTTTGATTGACAATTACTCAGTCATGTAACACTGTTCATAAAAATCATTTTATATATTTATTTATGTTTATAATATAGAGCTTTTTTTTGGTGATATCCATTTGCCATTGTGTTTTTTTATTTTTTTACTATAAAATATAAATGGAAAAATAAATACTAAACATTTTTGTTTTCTTTAGTTTTTGCCATAAAACTTTACAAATAAATCTTTCTTCATAAATGAAGACAAAATATATTCTGCTGCATTTATTTGCTAAAAAAAAAAAACCTTGTATATTATGTATTGTGTGTGAGAGTTATGGAGTCTACAGACTATGGTGAGTATATATGAGATGTAACATCCCCGATGTTCTGATTGTCTGTCTCATAATATTGAGGTTCTAAAATTCCAGGACATTCCAAATATCACCGAAATGACACATTTTTGGAAAGTAGACACTCCAAGCCATTCAGTAAGAAGTATGAGGAGTTTATTTGAAGTTGTAGGGCCAGATTCAGGTACACGTAAATTTGCGCAGCGTAATCGAAATACTCTACGCTGCCGTATTTTACCAGGCTCTACATCGAATTCGTACGATACGGCGGCGTAGTCTATTTCTCGCCGCGTAATCGAAATATGCGATTAGGGGGCGTGAAGCATTTAAATTAGGCGCTTCCCCACGGCGATCGATCTGCGCATGCTCCGTTCAGAAATTTCCCGCCGTGCATTGCGCGAAATCACGTCATTACGTCATTTTTTTGTTTGAGTAGCGTCGTTTACGAACATTCCTATTCCCGGACGACTTACGTAAAAAATAATAAAAGACGTCGGAAAACGTTGAAATTCGACGCGGGAACGACGGCCATACTTAACATGGGCTGTCTAATATTAGACCAGCAAAAAGCTGGTATAGTGTTACGCAAAAAAAAGATGACTAAAGATGCCGTAAGAGATTGCGATTGAAGATCGTAATTTCGGGGATCGCCGGCAAAAGCTCATTAGCATACCCCGACGCGGAAAACGACGGGAAGTCCACCCAGTGGCCGCAATTTTATTGCAGCGTAGATCCGAAGGCGTACGAACACGTAATCCAGTGTAATTGAAGCCCGCATCCGTCTTTTCATGGTTTGCGGTTTAAGACTAGCTAAAAAACGCGCGTAATTCGAAAGTACTCCAGTCTAACACCAGTTACACAGGAGTTACGGCTCTCTGAATCTGGCCTGTAATCGTTTGCCACATTTTTTTTTAACCACTTTAGCCCCGGACCATATTGCTGTCCAATGACCTGAGCACTTTTTGTGATTCGACACTGCGTCGCTTTAACTGACAATTGCGCGGTCGTGCGACGTGGCTCCCAAACAAAATCTCTGCGTTTTTTATTTTTTGCGCTATAAACAAAAATAGAGTGACAATTTTGAAAAAAAAAATGCTATATTTTTTACTTTTTGCTATAATAAACATCCCCCAAAAACATATAAAAAAACTTTTTTTTCCCTCAGTTTAGGGCGATACGTATTCTTCTACATATTTTTTGTTAAAAAAAATCGCAATAAGCGTTTGATTGGTTTGTGTAAAAGTTATAGCGTTTACAAAATAGGGGGTCGTTTTATGACATTTTTATTAATATTTTTTTTTACTAGTAATGGCGGCGATCAGCATTTTTTTTCAGTACTGCGACATAATGGCGGGCACTTCGGACACTTTTGACACATTTTTGGAGCCATTGGCATTTTTATAGCGATCAGTGCTATAAAAATGCATTGTATTACTATAAAAATGCCATTGGCAGTGAAGGGGTTAACACTAGGGGGCAGGGAAGGGGTTAGGTGTGTTCCTGGGTGTTTTCTAACTGTATGGGGGGGGGTGGCCTCACTAGGGGAAATCACTGATCTTCTGTTCATACTTCTGTTCATACAGCGGGACTCGGGGGCGAGGGGGGCCACGCGCGCCGCCTCCGGTGGCGCGCACGCGCCCCTTAGCGGCCGCTTTAAAGCGGACATATAGCTACAGGGTCTTGCCCAGGAGTGCCACCATCCTGCAGTAATATGACGGCGGGCGATCGGCAAGCGGTTAAATGAAGAAAGTAAATACAATTTGATTTTATTAAATAAAGTTGTCACTTTAACAAATTATTTCTCACACACGGCACAGGAATCCTTCCAATTACACCCCAAAACACATTCTTCTCCTCCCCCTGAGTACGGGGATACCACATGTGTGAAATGTTTTTGCCTCCTAGATGCATAAAGTGGCCAAAAATCCAAGGAGCACCTTTTTATGATTTGAAAGTGCGTACATTTTGCATCAAATTTGCTGACTACCGATCACATTTCATGAGGTCCTGAAGTGCCAGAATAGAAGAAACATCTACAGAATGAGGTACGGTGAGATCACAGTTTTTGTAAAATTAGGAAACAAAATGAAATTGTAGATTATTTTGTTTACTCACAGCTGTTGTATAATAATATATCTCTCATACACAGTATAGGAATGAATAGAATAACACCCCAAAATATTCTCTGATGTTCCTCCGGAGTATGGGGATACCACATATTTCAGAAGCCTAGATGCTTAGAGGGTCCCAAAATCCAAAGAGCACCTTCAGGCTTTCAAGGAGCATACATTACACATCTATTTCTCTGACTACCTATCACATGTCGGGGGTTCATGGTGTGTCAGGGTAATAGTAACTATTGCATCACAGGTCACGTGACTTTTTTCCCCTTGAGAAAGTCACGTGACCTTTGATGCAATGCGTCGGGAGGAGCCGGTGACGACACTTCAGGTGTCATTATCCTGGAGGTGTAATGAGGAGGAGATCTGCTTGCAATGCTAACTGATCATTCAATATACGTTTTTCATCACTGAGCAAATGTGAGTGTATTATTTCTTACTGAGTAAAAGTAATCAGCACTTAGCAATCTTGTGTGATGATGTTTTATTTATTTTGAGAAAATATTAATCCAGAGAAATGAATTACCTTTGGAGAACTTCAGGCAAACCTTTGAGCCATTACCTGGAATCAAAGTACATATGAGCTGATCTTTGTGAGGATTTATATCTGAAAGTGCCATTTGAACCCAAGGGGGTCTGAATGGAAGGTGAGCCGGCACTTCACACTGAGGCGGTGGTGACTCTGTCTGCACTTTTATTATTTTCGGCAAAGACTATCACGGAGCACGGATTGTTTTTCATTCAACGTAAAAAAAATCAGCAATAATATTTTGCATATGGACTTGTTTTTGGAGTATCATTTTGATCTTATTTTGTCAATGTGTAATATATAATACGTTTGAACTTTAGCGCACTATGGGCCAGATTCAGGTAGATGGGAGCATCTTTCCTCTGGAGTAACGCTTCTCATTTACGTTACTCTGCCGAAATTTTAGGAGCAAGTGCTGTTAATTATGAAGCACTTGCTCCTAAAGTTGCGGCAGCGTATCGAAAATGAGCCGGCGGAATTCAAATTGGGACAGTACGGGGCGTGTATTATTTAAACTAAGCGCAATCCCACGGTGAACGTACTGCGCATGCGTCGACTGTCAATGCATCCCAGTGCGCATGCTCCAAATTCTGTTAGTGAACGTCAATGACGTCACATCCCCATTCATGAACATTTTACGCAAGCGACGCCATTTTTTTTTTCGACGCGATGACGACGGCTATACCTAACATAGGATACTCCACTAGGGGGCTGCTTTATCTATACGCCGCGTATCGCTTACGGAAACGTCGTAAAGTCCCTGCGTTGCGCCCGAAAACATTCGTGAATTTCCGATTCCCGCTGATTAACATATTTTTTCAGCGTTAATCAGCGGGAACGCCCCCGGCGCCATTTTTAAGTTGAAGTAACGATGCGATGGCGAAAATCAATTACGCTGCTTGCATCGGAACTCCAACCCGGCGTTTCTTGTTTTCTGGTTACAGAAAACAAAAACGCCGGCTTAAAGCGACAGTTAGGCTGGAGTACCACTGATACTCCAGCCAAACTCTACCTGAATCTGGCCCTATTAGTTTAATTTAACAATATAAGACAACTGCAGCTTACCCGTCCAGAATGCTGGACGGGTAAGGTGAGATCTGATCATTCGTTATATCGGAAGTATAAAATAAACTGTAAGAAGATATAAGAGGGGCTATGCACTTTCCCAGAGGCCAGCATCAGGTGAGGCTAATTGCTGGGATCTGCTGGCTACTGGGAGACACCTGCTGGTAGACAAGGGGTCTACACCCTTCAGGACCAGGAACAACAAAACCAGCAGATGATCCAGTTTCTGACGGGGAGCCTGTGTCAGATTTGAACACCGATCTCCCTCTAAATTTTGGCAACCATCTTTGGGTTCAGGGGAGCTTTATATAATTTTTTTATGTGTCAGAAAGGGCCCCAGAGTAGGACGTGTATATATAGGGATAGGTACCCACCTAGTAGGGACAGCTCTGGAACAGATTCAGTCCATAAGTTGGGATTAGGGATGAGCCGAACACCCCCCGGTTCGCTTCGCAGCAGAACATATGAACAGGCAAAAAATGTGTGCGAACACGCAAACACTGTTAAAGTCTAAGAGACACGAATGCCATAAAAAAGTGTTTAGGGACCCGAGTCCTGCCCCAGGGGACATGTATCAATGCAAAAAAAGTTTTAAAACTGCTGTATTTTCGGGAGCAGTGATTTTAATAATGCTTAACGTGAAACAATAAAAGTGAAATATTCCTTTAAATAGTGTGCCTGGGGGGTCTCCTTAGTCTGCCTGGAAAGTAGCACATCTTTAACATGTTTAGAACAGTACCACAGAAAAATGAAATTTCTAAAGGGAAAAAATGTCATTTAAAACTGATTACGGCTGTAATGAATTGCCAGTTCCCGGCAATATGCATAAAAAATCCATTGAAAAAAAAACAGCATGGGTTTCCCCCAGTCCATTGCCAGGGGTCTGGTATGCATATTAATGTGAACTCCACTGTAAAATTTAAAACAAAAATGGCATAGGGGTCCCTCCTAATTCCATACCAGATCCGAGCATTGCAACCTGCAGGCTGCAGGAAAAGGGGGATGAGAGAGTGCCTCCCCCCCTCTGAACCGTACAAGGCCACATGGCCACAACATGGGAAGGGTGCTTTGAAGGGTTAATCCTATGACAAGTCAGTCCTTATGGAGATCATAATAGTGCAAGGAAGGGGAGACTTGTGACAAGAGAAACTTCCACCCACCAATTGAGACACCCGAAAGGTAGTATTGTAGTCTCCTTATCACAGAAATGTGACCGCTATCACGGCGGTCACCCCAGACACAGGGGTTTAATGTCTCCCTATAGACCCACAGCTGGTGGCCAGGTAATGAAGATATCTAGTATCTCATCAATATACAAACAGAAAGGACTCCATAGTGTAGTACTATACGTAAATGTAATGGGCAAAAAAAGTATTGCACTTACATAAATGTAGTGGAAATTGCACGATGTATATCAATATAGGAGCACAGCATCTCGCGGTGTCTCCTCAAGGCTTCCTCTGCTTGTTTTTCTCACTGTGTCAGTGTATCTCCGTATGGAGGGGCGTGATAACGTCAGAACTACAGGCCACATCCTACGCATTTCGTCACTAAAGGACGTTGTCTGGGATTGGCTGCTCACAGGGCGGAATTATTTAATATAAATACATTGGGCCAGATCCACAAAGGAATTACACCGGCGTAAGGGTGTGGGGATGAGGCCCTTGACTTCAAAGCCCCCTCCCCATGTTGAGGGCATGTGGCCTGGTACCTGCCAGGTTGCATGTTAGGAAAAGGGTCTTGTATAGATATTTGGGGGGACCGCCGCGCCATTTTTTTTTAAATGGTGCAGGATCCCCCTTAAAATCCATACCAGACCTGAAGGGCGTGGTATGGATTTTGGAGGGACCCTTACGTCATTAAAAATAAGGTTGCAGGGTTCCCATTTAAATCCATACAAAATCTGAAGGGCCTGGTATGGATTTTAGGGGCGACCCCCCACACCATTTAAAAAAAATAGCTGCAGGGTTCCCCTTACCAATTCCATACACTGTGTTATATGTACTACACCGCCTGCACCGACTGAATATAGAGTATACACTGAATATATAGTCTACGCTAAATGATATATATTAAATACACTGCCAATAACTAACCTGCCTGCCTAATCTAGCTCAATCTATCTCTGGCCACACACTATACACAGCCGCTATGTAAGCAGCCTTATATAGTGTGGATCGTGGACTTAGTCCCCCTGAGCCATGAATGGTCTAAGGCACCCTGTCCAGGGTATTTAGTAAATATCTCCTAAATGGTGCAAGTTTAGGAGATATTTACAGTACCTACAGGTCATCCTTATTATATGCTTATCTGTAGGTACAATTAACCCCTTCAATACTGGGCACATTTGCCCCTTCCTGCCCAGGACAATTTTCAACTTTGAATGACAATTGCGCGGTCGTGCATCACTGTACCCAAACAAATATTTTATAATTTCTTCCCGCAAAATAGAGATTTATTTTGGAGGTATTTGATCGCCTCTGGGGGCTTTTATTTTTTGCTAAACAAACTAAAAAAGTTTTTTTTTTTTTTAATATGTTTTCTTAGTGAAGGAGAACAAATTATTTTATGACAGAAACTGACAGGTGCTGATGAGGCGACACTGATGGGCACTGATAAGGTGGCACTGAATAGGGCAGCACTGATGAGTTGGCACTGATAGCCACTGATGTGTGGAATTGATGGGCACTGATATGCAGCATTGATATTTGGCATTGATGGGCACTGACAGGCGTCACTGATGGACAGCACTGATGAGGAGATACTGACAGGTGTTATTGCTGGGCACTGATTGGCACTGTGGTGGGTTCTGATTGGCACTGTGGTGGGCACTGGGAGACTTTATTGAGGGGAACTGATTGGCAGCTGATTAGCACATCTGTTGGGGGCTTTGCTGATAATCAATGTGCTAATTATTAGCACAGACCCCCCCTCTGACATGGAAAACCACCGATTGGCTTTTCCTGTTAGCGTGAACCAAGGAGAGACGTTTTTTAGTTACTAGGGTTGACTGAGTCATATTGAGAAAACGTAAAGAAAAGTAAAGACCAAGAAAAAAAACACAAAGTGATAACCAGTGTAGTCCTTACAGACCTTCAGACCCTAAGGGTGTATTTAACCAATGCAATTAGACCACCCCGACCCCCAACATTAACAATATCTCCCATGAATTCTTGTCAGCCACCAGTTCAACATCCCCCTGGTATCTACCCCTGCAGGATCCTATCTTTAATAAGCTGATGAGGTGCTAAGCCTGGGACATCCAACCAGGCCTGCCACAGTGAATACAATTTACGTGGGGCATTTCTGTGTTGGTATGTCAATTTTTGTCTAATCAATAGTTTATTGATATTTTCCACCAATTGCCCCCTAGTGGGCACCCTGGGGGCAATCCACAGTTGTGCAATTAGCTTATGTACCACATATATACAGATCGCTGTATAAGCCGATGGAGTTAGTATCACCTCGTTCATCGCACCCAGCAGACAAACGACTGGGTCACGTGGTATGGTTATCATATACACCTGGGATATTGTATCTATTACCTGCTTCCAATATCGGAAGAGTTTGGGGCATTTCCACAGCATGTGAATGAGATCGCCGTGATCACGTTCACATTTCGGGCAAGGGGGGTATTGCCAATACCCCATTTGTGTAGTTGCACTGGGGTCCTGTATGCTCTATGCAGTAGATACAAGTGGGACAGTTTCTGAGATGCCGACACCGATACCAAAGGGGCGGCAGAAAGTCAAAGATCCCATGTCTCCCCATCAATGGTTGCCACATCCCTTTCCCAACCATTCCTGCAGGGTAGCCTGGCGGGGTCTTGTATGGGACTAAGGAGGATATTATAGCACCTAGAGATCATACACTTTTTATCGTCTTCCACAAGTATCCTTTGTATCAGCACATGGTCAGCTAGCTCATTACTGGTTTCTTATGCCGCGTACACACAACCTTTTTTAATGTCCTAGGAAAAAAAAAAATTCTCAACGTGATTCTTGTCAAGCCTGCCTTGCCTACACACAATTGTGAACAAAATGCTCGAGCAAAGCGCGGTGACTTACAACGCGTACCATAGCACTATAAAGGGGAAGTTCCATTTAGAAGGCGCCACCCTTTGGGCTGCTTTTGCTGATTTTGTGTTAGTAAAAGTTTTGGTGAGAGACAATTCGCGCTTTTCAGTCTATTACAGCGTGACTAATGTGCGATCTCCATTACAAACGCTACTTTTACCAGAAAGAGCGCTCCCGTCTCATAACTTGCTTCTCAGCATGCGCATTTTTTTCCCGTCATTAAAGCCCCACACACGACCGCTTTTCACCATGTGAAAATATAGAGCATGTTCTAAATTTTTAATGCCCATTTTTCATGTCGAGAAAAATGCTCTGGGGCCCACACATGTTCATTTTTGATGAGCATTTAAAAAAATGGCATCTTTCACGTCATGAAAAACGGTCATGTGTACACGGCCTAAGATTAATTTCTTATGGACTTTAATGGGATTCATATTCGCGATTTGTGAGATTTTATACACTGAACCCAGGTGCATTCCATTTATCTCTATTCTTACCCCAAACACATGTATAATGTGCATTTCATGCAATGCGCTGGTGTGAATGGGCCCTTAATATTACAGGGTGGGGTGTAGTCACACTCACAATACAATAC
Organism: Rana kukunoris; assembly: GCA_029574335.1. Classification (NCBI taxonomy): domain Eukaryota; kingdom Metazoa; phylum Chordata; class Amphibia; order Anura; family Ranidae; genus Rana; species Rana kukunoris. The sequence continues at coordinate 37,517 of JAJQKJ010000955.1, read as the reverse complement.
AGGTACGAGACATTTAAGAACTTTTTTTATATGTTTTTGGGGGATATTTATTATAGCAAAAAGTAAAAAATATAGCTTTTTTTTTCAAAATTGTCGCTCTATTTTTGTTTATAGCGCAAAAAAAGAAAAACGCAGAGATTTTGTTTGGGAGCCACGTCGCACGACCGCACAATTGTCAGTTAAAGCGACGCAGTGTCGAATCACAAAAAGTGCTCTGGTCATTGGACAGCAATATGGTCCGGGGCTAAAGTGGTTAAAAAAAATGTGGCAAAAGATTACAGGCCAGATTCATAGAGCTGTAACTGGTGTTAGACTGGAGTACTTTCGAATTACGCGCATTTTTTAGCTAGTCTTAAACCGCAAACCATGAAAAGACGGATGCGGGCTTCAATTACACTGGATTACGTGTTCGTACGCCTTCGGATCTACGCTGCAATAAAATTGCGGCCACTGGGTGGACTTCCCGTCGTTTTCCGCGTCGGGGTATGCTAATGAGCTTTTGCCGGCGATCCCCGAAATTACGATCTTCAATCGCAATCTCTTACGGCATCTTTAGTCATCTTTTTTTTGCGTAATACTATACCCCCTTTGTGCTGGTCTAATATTAGACAGCCCATGTTAAGTATGGCCGTCGTTCCCGCGTCGAATTTCAACGTTTTCCGACGTCTTTTATTATTTTTTACGTAAGTCGTCCGGGAATAGGAATGTTCGTAAACGACGCTACTCAAACAAAAAATGACGTAATGACGTGATTTCGCGCAATGCTCGGCGGGAAATTTCTGAACGGAGCATGCGCAGATCGATCGCCGTGGGGAAGCGCCTAATTTAAATGCTTCACGCCCCCTAATCGCATATTTCAATTACGCGGTGAGAAATGGACTACGCCGCCGTATCGTACTAATTCGATGTAGAGCCTGGTAAAATACGGCAGCGTAGAGTATTTGGATTACGCTGCGCAAATTTACGTGTACCTGAATCTGGCCCTACAACTTCAAATAAACTCCTCATACTTCTTACTGAATGGCTTGGAGTGTCTACTTTCCAGAAATGTGTCATTTCGGTGATATTTGGAATGTCCTGGAATTTTAGAACCTCAATATTATGAGACAGAAAATCAGAACATCGGGGATGTTACATCTCATATATACTCACCATAGTCTGTAGACTCCATAACTCTCACACACAATACATAATATACAAGGTTTTTTTTTTTTTGAGCAAATAAATGCAGCAGAATATATTTTGTCTTCATTTATGAAGAAAGATTTATTTGTAAAGTTTTATGGCAAAAACTAAAGAAAACAAAAATGTTCAGTATTTATTTTTCCACTTATATTATATAGTAAAGAAATAAAAAAAACACAATGGCAAATAGATATCACCAAAAGAAAGCTCTATATTGTAAAAATAAATAAATATATAAAATAATTTTTATGAACAGTGTTACATGACTGAGTAATTGTCAATCAAAATCACAATGCTGAAAATGTAAAGATGGACCGGACTTGCTGTCTGGAGAAATATTTTTTAATGCTGTTAAAATCAGCAATGTTTGCTATAAAATTACTTAGAACCCCCAAACAGTAGATATTTTCTGAAATCAGAGGCATTGGAGAATAAAATGGAGGCTGCTGCAACTTTTTAAGTCACACGATATTTGTGACGCCGTTTATCAAATGCAGATTTTCCCGAAACCAAAAAAATACACTAAAATGTATTTTAGAAAACAACACCATACTAATATTTTTGTAAAATATAAGAGATTAGGTTGCGGCTTTGGAAAAAATTACTGGAAAATATAAACGTTTTCCCAAAGTTTTCTCAATAAAAACCCAGGAAATAAAAATATATGTAGATAAATTTCCTATCAAATGTACCAGTTGCCGACCACCTGAAGTACATATACTGCGGGCGGGTGGCAGCTACATGCTAAGTGACGTGCCTGTATCACTTAGCACATGTGTACTGGTGTGCCCCCTGGGGTGTGCAGTGCACATATGCATACCACAAATTACACCCCAAAACATGTTTTGCTATTCCAACCGAGTATGGCAATACCCCATGTGTGAGACTTTTACACAGCGTGGCCACATACAGAGGCCCAACATGCAGGGAGCACTATCAGGCGTTCTGGAACACCCAGACCAATTCTGACATTTCTCTCCTACATGGAAAAATCATCATTTATTTGCTAGAAAATTACATAGAACCCCAAAACATTATATATGCTTTTTTTATCAAAGACCCTAAAGAATACAATGGCGGCGGTTACAACTTTTTATCTCGCATGGTATTTTCGTAGAAATTATTTGAACGCGTGTTTTTAAAAAAAAAAACTGTTTTGTGCTAAAAAAAACAAAAACAGTAAAGTTAGCCCAATTGTTTTTCATAATGTGAAAGATGAAGTTACGCCGAGTAAATAGATACCCAACATGTCACACTTCAAAATTGCGCAGACTCATGGAATGGCGCCAAACTTCGCAACTTAAAAATCCCCATAGGCGACAATTTAATTACTTTTATTGGTTACATGTTTTTAGTTACGGAGGAGGTCTAGGGCCAAAATGATTGCTCTCGCTCTAACGTTCACAGAGATACCTCACATGTGTAGCTTGAACACCGTTTTCATATGTGGGCGGGACTTCTGCATGCGAGCACACCGGGACAGGGGTGCTTTAAAAAAATGGGTATTGCAGAGTATTTGGGTATTGCAGAGTATTGGGGTACTGCAGAGTATCGCACAGGGTATTGGGGTATTGCAGAGTATCGCGCAGGGTATTGCAGAGTATTGGGGTATTGCAGAGTATCGTGCAGGGTATTGCAGAGTATTGGGGTACTGCAGAGTATTGGGGTACTGCAGAGTATTGGGGTACTGCAGAGTATGGCGCAGGGTATTGCAGAGTATTGGGGTATTGCAGAGTATCGCGCAGCGTATTGTAGTACTGCAGAGTATTGGGGTACTGCAGGGTATTGGGGTACTGCAGGGTATCGCGCAGGGTACTGGCGTATTGCGCAGGGTATTGTACATTATTGGGGTACTGCAGGGTACTGGGGTATTGAAGGGTACTGGGGTACTCCAGAGTATTGGGGTACTGCAGAGTACTGGGTACTGCAGAGTATTGGGGTACTGCAGGGTATTGGGATACTGCAGGGTACTGGGGAACTGCAGGGTACTGGGGAACTGCAGGGTACTGGGGAACTGCAGGGTACTGGGGAACTGCAGGGTACTGGGGAACTGCAGGGTATTGCAGAATACTGGGGTATTGCAGGGTACTGCAGAGTACTGGGGTACTGCAGAGTACTGGGGTACTGCAGAGCTGGGATGGATGGAGGGATGGCTGGATCTGTGACTGCATTTGTCACAGATCCAGCCACAGCGCAGCTGCTGACACCCCGCTTCCCCCCCCTCCTCGCACACTGTACCGAACGGTACAGAGAGGAGAGGGAGGAACCGGCGTCATCAAATGACGCCGGTTTGTTTACAAGTGATCGCGCCGTCATTTGACAGCGCGATCACATGGTAAACGGCCGCTATCAGCGGCAATTTACCATGATCCGTGATGCGCCGGGTCTTCTAGACCCGGCGAGCACGGACACTTCCGCGAGCGCGTCCCAGGGGACGCGCAACGGCGGAAGTGCACGAGGACGTCCCAGGGACGTCGTGTCAAAATAACTCGACCGCGCCGTAGCAGTAAAATGCCTATGGCGCGGTGGGAAAGTGGTTATACATGTTTAAATATTTGTATTCTATTTTATGGAGGACAATCTATTATTCCCATTGGCTGGTAACATTGACAATTTATTACAATTTCCTGCAGGAGAATCTCATTTCTTTCTTCTAATCTGGAGCATTGTGCTGCATAGTGATGGGGGGGGGGGGGGAGGTTGCTTGGGATTGACCTGTGGGCACCTTTCGCAAATTAATTAAAAAATCCAAACATTGCCGATGTAAATACAAACCCCATTAAAGTGAATAGGCGGAAAATTCTGAAATCCCAAGTTACACTCACCAGTAACGTCTTTTCCAGAAGTCTTTTAAGACATCATCTTTGAGAGAGAGAGAGAGAGAGAGAGAGAGAGAGAGAGAGAGAGAGAAGACTCCTCCCATTCCCAGGAAGCACTGCATCTGCAAATCTTTTAAATGGTCCTGTCTCCAGCTGGCCCCTCCGTTCATTCAGATTACCTTCGGCCCAGTGCTGGGACAAGGACTTGTGCTGGTTACAAGAGTAACTGTGAGGGGTTACAGTGTTCTGCCACCACAAACACCCAAGGCCCAATTTTTCTGAAGGGTATATAGAGGCGATCCTATTGGATGCATAGGAGGAGGAGGAGACGCCCGCCTGGAACCTAGATGGGGTAAGTGCTAGATGACCGACCGACCACGAGACCCAACTGAGCGGGAGGCCAATGCCTGCTACCCTGAACCTGAATATCACCCCTATTCCTGACTAAGCGTGAGCTTCGAGTTTGAGTTGAACTCAACAACGAACAATTTTGGGGGGTTTGTGGCGAATTTGAAAAGCTTCGGAACACCCTATTAAAGTCTATGGGAGAAATCTAAAGTGCTAATTTTAATGGCTAATATGCAAGTTATTGTCCTAAAATGTGTTTGGGTCCCCCCAAATTTAATTACCAGGCCCTTCAGGTCTGGTATGGATATTAAGGGGAACTCCATCCCATTTTTTTTTTTTTAAATGGGATGGAGTTCCCCAAAAAATCCACACCAGACCCCTTATCCGAGCACGTAACCTGGCCGGCCGCAGAAAAGAGGGGGGGGGGGGCGAAAGAGCGCCCCACCTCCTGAACCGTACCAGGCCACATGCCCTCAGCATCGGGAGGATGTCCCCATGTTGATGGGGACAAGGGCCTCATTCCCACAACCCTTGCCCGGTGGTTGTGGGAGTCTGCAGGTGGGGGGCTTATCAGAATCTGGAAGAGCCCTTTAACAAAGGGAACCCCCAGATCCCGGCCCCCCCTATGTGAATTGGTAATGGGGTACATTGTACCCCTACCATTTCACAAAGGAAATGTAAATAGTTGTAAAAAAAAAAAAAACACACACACACAGTGGAAAAAATTCCTTTAAAAAAAAATCCAGGGGTGGTAATCCACTTTCGATCCCCACTTCAACACTGTTGGTATCCAGCGATGGGTGATCTCCTCTCCCCCGGGGTCTAGCGATGAGAAGATCCATTCAGGTCCGGGATCCAGAGCACAGCATCGCCGGCCGCCTGTCTCCACCGGAAACTGACCGGCAAATGACGCTGCTGGAGCTAGTGACATTTCTTTTATAGGTGAGGCGGGGCCACCGTCACATGACCCCCTCCCCCTCTGATGCACCCTCTGCTACGTCACTGGGGAAGCCCAGGCTTCCCCCTTGTGTCAGAGGGGGCAGGGTCACATGACAGGTGGCCCAAGCCTCACCTATAAAAGAAATGTCACTAGCTCCAGCGCATCATTCACCGGGCTGCCTCCGGAGGGAGACAGGCGGCTGGTGATACTGGGCTCTGGATCCCAGACCTAGATGGATCTTCTCATCGCTGGACCCCGGCAGAGAGGAGATCACCCATCGCTGGATTCCGATAACGTTGGAGCGGGGACTGAGAGTGGATTACCACCGCTGGATGTTTTTTCTTTTTAATAAAGGACTTTTTTCCATGCTGTGTGTGTTATTTTACAACTATTTACACTTCCTTAGTGAAATGGTAGAGGTACAATGTACCCCATTACCAATTCACATGGGGGGGCCAGGAACTGGGGGTCCCCTTTGTTAAAGGGGTCTTCCAGATTCTGATAAGCCCCCCGCCGGCAGAACCTCACAACCACCGGGCAACGGTTGTGGGGATGAGGCCCTTGTCCCCATCAACATGGGGGCATTCTCTCGTCCCCCCCTTTTATGTAGTCGGCCAGGTTAACATGAATGAATGAATGAAAACTTATATAGCGCTGCACATGCGAACTGAATCGCCTCTGGGCTCGGAATAAGTGGTCTGGTGTGGATTTTTGGGGGAACTCCTCGCCATTTTTTTTTTTTTGAGGTGGAGTTCCCCTTAAAATCCACACCAGACCTGAAAGGCCTGGAATGGATATTTGGGGGGAACCCCACGTCATTTTTTTTTAAATTGACAGGGGTTCCCCTTAATATCCATACCAGACCTGAAGGGTAATTGAATGTAGGGGGACCCCCACGCTTTTTTTAATATGAATGAATTCTCTCTGAATTGCCGGGAGCCGACAATTCATTATAGCCGCAAGTCAGTTTTAAATGACTTTTTTTCCTTCAGAAATGACACTTTGTGCAGGGACAGTTCTAAGTACGGGAAACATGCGATATTTCACAGGCATAATATAGACACCCCCCAGGTACGAAATTTAAAGGAATGTTTCACTTTTATTGTATCACTTTAAGCATTATTAAAATCACTGCTCCCCAGGTCCCCAAACACTCCCCTGGGGCAGGACCCGGGTCCCCAAACACTTTTTAGGACAATAACTTGCATATTAGCCTTTAAAATTATCACTTTAGATTTTAAATGTTCAGGTCCCATAGACTTTAACAGGGTTCTAAAGTTCACACAAACGTTTGATGTGTTCGCAGGTCCTGGTGCGAACCCAACAGGGGGTATTTTTAAACATTTTATGTTCATTTACCATCACCAACAGTGATGTTCTGAAAGTCCTGCAAAGATTTAATAATATTATACCAGCTTGCTGTGTATATACATATCTTTATGCTTGTTCTCCCGCAAATTCTAGTGAGGTACGAACATAGCCCACATTCGTCCCATAAACGGGACTCCAAGAAAATGGCGGTCTGTTTACTTCCGGCCAGTAGTAAATAAAAGCCGTGATCCGGTAACCAATGGGAATCCCCTGATGAAGTCACGAGGAGCGTGACGTAACGACGTAGGGACACTGAGATCACGTGACGCCCGCTCAAGCCGGAGGCTATCAGATCTAGCGGTGGAGGTATTGCGATCGCTCCGCTCCGTCTCCGCTGTTCACTTTGTTTTTACTTTACACCCCAATTTTACTTCATGCTGAACTTTTAGCCCATTCAGCCCAACTGTGTTTGGACTGTTTATTGTTCTTTATTTTTTAATAAAATCCCCTGTTTTGGCATTGACCTACTTCACCATGGGAGGCTCCTTTTTTCTCTCTCTTTTACCTGAATTTGAGTACTGAATCCGGACCATCTGGAACAGAGGACAACAGAAAGAGGATAAGATCCTGAGAGATCGCGGACAAGAACATAGCAGGATTCTACACTTCATGCTTACGTATAGCCACCCTAAGGTAAGGGGACTACAACACTCCTTAAGGATTCAATAGAATTTGTACATCACTACAAGGAAGACTCCGATCACATCTCACCCAGTCCATTTCTATATATTTATATAGACTGTTTAATAGTGTCTCCTTTGACACCTATCACCACCTATTGGTTATCACAGGTCACATAGTGATACATAGATGCATTAGGCACAAGATACTGTTGTCTTTTTGATTATTCACACCACGCACGTTGTGGACTTGTGTTTGTCAGTTCACTAGTGTTCTTTATGGTCTATCACCAGTTTGTTTATATATATGGTGTTGCACATTGTATGATTCATTTTCAGTTGTTTATTATTTGGTGTTTGCACAGTTTACATTTTCATTTCTGAAAGCGCTTATCACCATTTCATTGACACCAACAGGGGGGTGTTTGGCTCATCCCTATTCCTGACTAACAGGGAGCCCACCCAATGGGGTTGCACAAAACAAACAGGCAGATCTTGTACATTTTATAGTGTTGTGTCAGCAGTCAGTCTTTTCACCCAGCAGCAGAGAGAGAGCCCTGATCAGTCAGCTCCCCTATATAAAGGCTTGTGCACAGCTGACACCAATAATGAGGTCTGGATTCTAGGAGAAATGTGGACCTGGGAGTGGAGGATTTATCCCACCCAAAGCTCTACAAAACCTCGGGCTCCAGGACCCACAACACAAATGATTAGGATTCTGAGAGAGGAGAATGTTTGTATTCTCCACATCAGTCATACACCCCGGAGCTCCTCACCATGTGTATGAGAACCTAGGTGACCCCATACACCCCGGAGCCCCTCACCATGTGTATGAGAACCTAGGTGACCCCCATACACCCCGGAGCTCCTCACCATGTGTATGAGAACCTAGGTGACCCCCATACACCCCGGAGCCCCTCACCATGTGTATGAGAACCTAGGTGACCCCCATACACCCCGGAGCCCCTCACCATGTGTATGAGAACTTAGGTGACCCCAATACACCCCGGAGCCCCTCACCATGTGTATGAGAACTTAGGTGACCCCATACACCCCGGAGCTCCTCACCATGTGTATGAGAACCTAGGTGACCCCCATACACCCCGGAGCCCCTCACCATGTGTATGAGAACCTAGGTGACCCCAATACACCCCGGAGCCCCTCACCATGTGTATGAGAACCTAGGTGACCCCATACACCCCGGAGCCCCTCACCATGTGTATGAGAACCTAGGTGACCCCCATACACCCCGGAGCCCCTCACCATGTGTATGAGAACCAAGGTGACCCCATACACCCCACCCACAGTCCTACCAGCCACAATCTCTCTATACAGTATGTGTATTTTGTAGTACATATATATATAATCAGTAAAAGGGTGAGCAGTCAGCACTATTGTAATGTACAACACAATATATAGAGTAGAGGGGTCAGCACTATCGTAATGTACAACACAATATATAGAGTAGAGAGGTCAGCACTATTGTAATGTACAACACAATATATAGAGTAGAGGGGTCAGCACTATTGTAATGTACAACACAATATATAGAGTAGAGGGGTCAGCACTATTGTAATGTACAACACAATATATAGAGTAGAGGGGTCAGCACTATTGTAATGTACAACACAATATATAGAGTAGAGGGGTCAGCACTATTGTAATGTACAACACAATATATAGAGTAGGGGGGTCAGCACTATTGTAATGTACAACACAATATATAGAGTAGAGAGGTCAGCACTATTGTAATGTACAACACAATATATAGAGTAGAGGGGTCAGCACTATTGTAATGTACAACACAATATATAGAGTAGAGGGGTCAGCACTATTGTAATGTACAACACAATATATAGAGTAGGCGGTCAGCACTATCGTAATGTACAACACAATATATAGAGTAGAGGGGTCAGCACTATTGTAATGTACAACACAATATATAGAGTAGAGGGATCAGCACTATTGTAATGTACAACACAATATATAGAGTAGAGGGGTCAGCACTATTGTAATGTACAACACAATATATAGAGTAGAGGGGTCAGCACTATTGTAATGTACAACACAATATATAGAGTAGAGGGGTCAGCACTATTGTAATGTACAACACAATATATAGAGTAGAGGGGTCAGCACTATTGTAATGTACAACACAATATATAGAGTAGAGGGGTCAGCACTATCGTAATGTACAACACAATATATAGAGTAGGGGGGTCAGCACTATTGTAATGTACAACACAATATATAGAGTAGAGAGGTCAGCACTATTGTAATGTACAACACAATATATAGAGTAGAGGGGTCAGCACAATATTATAGTCATAGTGCCTCTTATACTGCTGCTCAGGGGGGGGGGGGACAAATGATTTGGGTCTGTGGTCAGCAGGATGAAAACAATGTTCAGCCATAGTGGTCAGTGTGAGGAGAAATGTCCTCTATCTGATGTTACAGACTATGGTATCGGGGTACAGGGATGTGGGGGGTCAGACAACACACGGGGGATCACCTTCTGTTGTATATCCACAGAAATCACCCAGCACACTGGCAGATTGTCAGGAGGACCCCAAGTTCCCACCCCAGACAGGGGTAACAGCTGTATAACAGCACACATGTGATCCCGCCAGGAAGCCGGCACTGCAAAGCACTAATCACAGACAGTGAGACATTTCCTGGTCTGTGCCGCTGCGGATCGGGAAATGTCTCACTGCCTGTGATTAATGATTTGCAGTCCCGGCTTCCTGGTGGGATCGGCACATGGAGATGTGAAAATTCTCAAGCCCATCTCTACTGGCCAGTAATACCAGCTGTGATAGACTTGGTACAGCCTGCAATACCTCTGATCACCACTAGAGGGAGACTCCACACATAGATAGCTGGCTGACCAGAGACTCTAGTAACACACAACATGGTGAGGGGGACAAAATGGGGTGAACAGGGAGGCAGTTGGGGTGACAGGGAAGTGGGGTGGACAAATGGGAAGTGAGAGGTAAATGGGAGGGGAAAAATGCCGTTATCTGTGGTCAGTGGGGTTGGGGGGGATATTCAATGAAGGGAAATGTGGGACATTAGTGAATTTTTAGGAAAAATGGGAATATAGGTATTCAGTAGAGAGAAAGGAGGCATTGGTGCTCAGTGGGCTGATAGAGGGGTGGACAGGGGGCAGTAGGGGAAATAGGGGTGGATGGAGGAGATAGCGGGGGATGGGGGGAGTTAGTAGTGAGAGATAAATACCTGGCTGATGGTGTCCTGGTCTGGAGGTTGATGTGGAGCTCCTCTGATGAGTCTTCTATGGTTGGGGTCCTCTCGGATGGTCTCTCTTGGCTCCTCTGATGAGTCTTCTATGGTTGGGGTCCTCTCGGATGGTCCCTCTTGGATCCTCTGATGGGTCTTCTATGGTTGGGGTCCTCTCGGATGGTCCCTCTTGGATCCTCTGATGGGTCTTCTATGGTTGGGATCCTCTCGGATGGTCCCTCTTGGATCCTCTGATGGGTCTTCTATGGTTGGGGTCCTCTCGGATGGTCCCTCTTGGCTCCTCTTCTATGGTCGGGTAACTTCTGACTCTTCCCAGCACGGTGACTGGACACGAAGGGGGAAATCTCTCCCAACTCTCAGCTTCTCTCCCTCCGGCTCACAAGTGTCCACAATCAGGGGAAAGTTCTCCTCCGTGTCCCCGATGGAAGATGGAGGCTTCTTGTCCTGGCTGAGAGGTGTGAGGGATGTTCTGTGTCTGCACTATGGATCTGGGAAGACTCCAATCACATTGTGAGCCAGCTTCCTCACAGGGGCCCCTCCCCCACAGACATCCTGGGGCCATGCTGACTACAAACACAGAGAGAGGGGGAGTCGCATTTGGAGTCATTCACTGCCATGTGCTTCTCATTCACTACAACCTAAAGAGAACCCCTCCCCCTTTTAACCACTTGACCCCCCCAGTCTTTTTTGTCACTTTTTGTTTACAAATTGAAATCAGTACGATTTGCTAGAAAATGGCTGAGAACCCCCAAACATTATATATTTTACTTTTAGCAGAGACCCTAGAGAATAAAATGGTGATCATTACAATATTTTATATCACTCAGTATTTGTGTAGAGGTTTTGCAGATACAATTTTTTGTCAAAAAATTAAAATTAGAAACACACAATAGTTACCCCAATTCTTGTGTATAATGTGAAAGATGATGTTACAGCGAGTAAATAGATACCTAACATGTCACACTTTATAATTGCGCACACTCCTGGAATGGCGACAAACTATGGTACCTAAATATCTCCATAGGCGACGCTTTAAACGCCTTTACAGGTTACCAGGTAGGAGTTACAGAGGAGATCTGGTGGTAGAATTATTTCTCTCACTCTGACGATCGCAGTGATCCCTCACATGTGTGGTGCGATCGCTGTTTACATATGTGGGCGGGACCTACGTGTGCGTTCGCATGTGAGGACGGGGGATGGGGGACACTTTACATTCTATTTATTTATTACACTTTTTTTAACACTGTAACTTTAAGCATTTGTAAACAGGGGGGATGGGGGGCTTTAAATCAGGGGGTGTTGTGGCTTGGGCTCTCTCTCCCTTCCAAACCACTGTCACTCTCGTCTCCGCACTCCTCTCACTCTCGTCTCCGCACTCCTCTCAGTCTCATCTCCGCACTCCTCTCACTCTCGTCTCCGCACTCCTCTCCCTCTCCGCACTCCTCTAACTCTCGTCTACGCACTCCTCTCACTCTCGTCTCCGCACTCCTCTCCCTCTCCGCACTCCTCTAACTCTCGTCTACGCACTCCTCACGCTCCCGTCTCCGCACTCCTCACGCTCCCGTCTCCGCACTCCTCACGCTCCCGTCTCCGCACTCCTCACGCTCCCGTCTCCGCACTCCTCACGCTCCCGTCTCCGCACTTCTCTTTCTTCCGTCTCCGCACTCCTCTCACCCTTGTCTCCGCACTTATTTTGCTCCAGTCTCCGCACTTCTTACGCCCTCATCTACGCACTCCTCTCGCCCTTGTCTCTGCACTTCTCTTGCTCCAGTCTCCGCACTCCTCTCGTTCTCATCTATGCACTCCTCTCGCTCTCGTCTCCGCACTCCTCTTGCTCTCATCTCTGCACTCCTCTCGCTCTCATCTCTGCACTCCTCTCGCTCTCGTCTCCGCACTCCTCTCGCCCTTGTCTCCGCACTCCTCTCGCCCTTGTCTCCGCACTCCTCTCGCCCTTGTCTCCGCACTTATCTTGCTCCAGTCTCCGCACTCCTCTCACCCTCTCCCTCCGCTCTTTTTTCCTGGGCTCCAGGCTGTCCCTCCTCCTATTCCCTAGGGCATGCTGGGGCTGTAATTGTTCTTTAATTGATGAAAATAGAGCCATAGTCTTCTGGGACTACATGTCCTTGTCCTGGCTGCTCATTGGCCCATGGCTGCAGCCAAATGGGAGGCAGGAGAAATCAGAGTGGGTGGTGATTCCTGCCCTGTACTGCTTGATGGAAGAAGGGGGTGAGTGGGGGAAATATACTGACAGCCCGTGCTCGCTCCCCCCTTGTCACAGGGCGGGCAGTGGTGGCGTCCGACAAGTTCGCCCGTTCGCTGCGTAAGGGGATGTGAGAGGGAGAGATGCCAAAAATGGACAAACTGATAGGAGGGAAGGGGTATGAGAGCCGGCTACCCGAAAGATGAGTTGCTGATGATGACGGATGAGGCCAACACACTGTAGTGATATGCAATGATAACAGACAGAACCAGACATGGCATGACACAACCTACCCGAGTGTCTGTGACCCCCCTTAGGAACAGGCTGGGGATTGGACAAAAGAAGCCTGGACTGATGCACCTGCCCAGAAGATCCGGCAACCTATGAACAAGAATACAGCACCAAAAGATATCGGCCCAGACCCCTACCATTGTGGGCCGACACAGGGAAATTGGTACCGAGTAATGATCACCATTTTATTCCCTAGGGTCTCTGCTAAAACAATATATAATGTTTGGGGTTCTCAGTCATTTTCTAGCAAAAAATACAGATTTACACTTGTAAACAAAAAGTGTCAGGAAAAGCCTGTTTAGCAAGTTGTTAATGGGGGAGGGGTTATCTTTAGATTGTAGTGAATGAGAAGCACATGGCACTGAATGGCTCCAGATTGAGTTCCCCTCCCCCTCTCTTTGTGTTTGACGTCAGCATGGCCCCAGGACGTCTGTGGGGGAGGGGCCCCCTGTGAGGAAGCTGGCTCACAATGTGATTGGAGTCTTCCCAGATCCATAGTGCAGACACAGAACGTCCCTCACACCTCTCAGCCAGGACAAGAAGCCTCCATCTTCCATCGGGGACACGGAGGAGAACTTTCCCCTGATTGTGGACACTTGTGAGCCGGAGGAAGAGAAGCCGAGAGTTGGGAGAGATTTCCCCCTTCATGTCCAGTCACCGTGCTGGGAAGAGTCAGAAGTCACCCGACCATAGAAGAGGAGCCGAGAGGGACCATCCAAGAGGACCCCAACCATAGAAGACTCATCAGAGGAGCCAAGAGGGACCATCCGAGAGGATCCCAACCATAGAAGACTCATCAGAGGAGCCAAGAGGGACCATCCGAGAGGACCCCAACCATAGAAGACTCATCAGAGGAGACAAGAGAGACCATACGAGAGGACCCCAACCATAGAAGACTCATCAGAGGAGCTTCACATCACCCTCCAGACCAGGACACCACCAGCCAGGTATTTATCTCCTACTGACCACTACTTCCTTCCTATCCCATTGGTACCAACCTGCTCCTCTGTCTCCCCAATGCCTCCCCAATGCCTCCTGTCTACCCCCTATCCTCCTGTCCTCTCACTTTTCCTTGTCCCCTTATTGCTCCTTTCTCACCTCACTATCCCCCTGAACCCTATCACTCCACCCCCTGTCTCCTCATTGCCCTTTCCATCCATTGTTGCATCTATCAAGCCTTCTACTCCTCTGTCCATGTCCACCCCCATGTCACCCATTGCACACTGTGCATCCCTTGTCCCCCCACTGCCTATTCCACCTCACTGTGTCCCGTCTACCCCTCTACTCTCTTGTCCACCACATTGTTGCCTGTCCACCCACTGCCCCCAGTAATCTCCACTACCCCCTCACCTCCTCTTTTACCACTGAGCACTAGTGCCTCCTCTTGCTCCTCAGCACCTGAGCACCTTTTTCCCCAGCGCTCCTCTATGAGTGCCTACAGTATGTTCCCTATTGTTCCTACTAATCTCTAATGCCCAAATTTACCCTCCTTTTCCCCCTGATCTCCCCGCATTGACCACAGATAGTGGACACCCCCCTTCCACTGTGATCACAGATAGCAAACACCCCCCTCCACTGTGATCACAGATAGCAGACACCCCCCCTCCACTGTGACTACAAATAGCAGACACCCCCCACTGTGATCACAGATAGCAGACATCCCCTCCTCCACTGTGACCACAGATAGCGGAAATTCCCCCCTCCACTGTGATCACAGATAGCAGACATTCCCCCCCTCCACTGTGACCACAGACAGCAGACATTCCCCCCCTCCACTGTGACCACAGACAGCGGACATTCCCCCCTCCACTGTGACCACAGACAGCGGACATTCCCCCCTCCCCTGTGACCACAGACAGCGGACATTCCCCCCTCCCCTGTGACCACAGACAGCGGACATTCCCCCCCTCCACTGTGATCACAGATAGCGGACATTCCCCCCCTCCACTGTGATCACAGATAGCGGACATTCCCCCCCTCCACTGTGACCACAGATAGCGGACATTCCCCCCCTCCACTGTGATCACAGATAGCAGACACCCCCCCTCCACTGTGACTACAAATAGCAGACACCCCCCACTGTGATCACAGATAGCAGACATCCCCTCCTCCACTGTGACCACAGATAGCGGAAATTCCCCCCTCCACTGTGATCACAGATAGCAGACATTCCCCCCCTCCACTGTGATCACAGACAGCGGACATTCCCCCCCTCCACTGTGATCACAGACAGCGGACATTCCCCCCTCCACTGTGACCACAGACAGCGGACATTCCCCCCTCCACTGTGACCACAGACAGCGGACATTCCCCCTCCACTGTGACCACAGACAGCGGACATTCCCCCCTCCACTGTGACCACAGACAGCGGACATTCCCCCCTCCACTGTGACCACAGACAGCGGACATTCCCCCCTCCACTGTGACCACAGACAGCGGACATTCCCCCCCTCCACTGTGATCACAGATAGCGGACATTCCCCCCCTCCACTGTGATCACAGATAGCGGACATTCCCCCCCTCCACTGTGATCACAGATAGCGGACATTCCCCCCCTCCACTGTGATCACAGATAGCGGACATTCCCCCCCTCCACTGTGATCACAGATAGCGGACATTCCCCCCCTCCACTGTGATCACAGATAGCGGACATTCCTCCCTCCACTGTGACCACAGATAGCGGACATTCCCCCTCCCCCTCCACTGTGATCACAGATAGCGGACATTCCCCCCCTCCACTGTGACCACAGATAGCGGACATTCCCCCCCTCCACTGTGACCACAGATAGCGGACATTCCCCCCCTCCACTGTGACCACAGATAGCGGACATTCCCCCCCTCCACTGTGACCACAGATAGCGGACATTCCCCCCCTCCACTGTGACCACAGACAGCGGACATTCCCCCCCTCCACTGTGACCACAGACAGCGGACATTCCCCCCTCCACTGTGACCACAGATAGCGGACATTCCCCCCTCCACTGTGACCACAGACAGCGGACATTCCCCCCTCCACTGTGATCACAGATAGCGGACATTCCCCCCCTCCACTGTGACCACAGATAGCGGACATTCCCCCCCTCCACTGTGACCACAGACAGCGGACATTCCCCCCCTCCACTGTGACCACAGACAGCGGACATTCCCCCCCTCCACTGTGACCACAGACAGCGGACATTCCCCCCCTCCACTGTGACCACAGACAGCGGACATTCCCCCCCTCCACTGTGACCACAGACAGCGGACATTCCCCCCTCCACTGTGACCACTGACAGCGGACATTCCCCCCTCCACTGTGACCACAGATAGCGGACATTCCCCCCCCTCCACTGTGACCACAGACAGAGGACATTCCCCCCTCCACTGTGACCACAGACAGCGGACATTCCCCCCTCCACTGTGATCACAGATAGCGGACATTCCCCCCCCCTCCACTGTGACCACAGACAGCGGACATTCCCCCCTCCACTGTGACCACAGACAGCGGACATTCCCCCCTCCACTGTGATCACAGATAGCGGACATTCCCCCCCTCCACTATGATCACAGATAGCGGACATTCCCCCCCTCCACTGTGATCACAGATAGCAGACATTCCCTCCTCCACTGTGACCACAGATAGCGGACATTCCCCCCTCCACTGTGATCACAGATAGCGGACATCCCCCCTCCACTGTGACCACAGATAGCGGACATCCCCCCTCCACTGTGACCACAGATAGCGGACATCCCCCCTCCACTGTGACCACAGATAGCAGACATTCCCCCCTCCACTGTGACCACAGATAGCAGACATCCTCCCCTCCATTGTGATCACAGATAGCGGACATTCCCCCCTCCACTGTGATCACAGATAGCGGACATTCCCCCCCTCCACTGTGATCACAGATAGCGGACATTCCCCCCCCTCCACTGTGATCACAGATAGCGGACATTCCCCCCCTCCACTGTGACCACAGATAGCGGACATTCCCCCCCTCCACTGTGACCACAGATAGCGGACATTCCCCCCCTCCACTGTGATCACAGATAGCGGACATTCCCCCCCTCCACTGTGACCACAGATAGCGGACATTCCCCCCTCCACTGTGATCACAGATAGCGGACATTCCCCCCTCCACAGTGACCACAGATAGCGGACATCCCCCCTCCACTGTGACCACAGATAGCGGACATCCCCCCTCCACTGTGACCACAGATAGCGGACATTCCCTCCTCCACTGTGACCACAGATAGCGGACATTCCCCCCTCCACTGTGATCACAGATAGCGGACATTCCCCCCCCTCCACTGTGATCACAGATAGCGGACATTCCCCCCCCTCCACTGTGATCACAGATAGCGGACATTCCCCCCCCTCCACTGTGATCACAGATAGCGGACATTCCCCCCCCTCCACTGTGATCACAGATAGCGGACATTACTCTCCTCCACTGTGACCACAGATAGCAGACATTCCGCCCCTCCACTGTGACCACAGATAGCGGACATTCCCCCCCTCCACTGTGACCACAGATAGCGGACATTCCCCCCCTCCACTGTGACCACAGATAGCGGACATTCCCCCCTCCACTGTGATCACAGATAGCGGACATCCCCCCTCCACTGTGACCACAGATAGCGGACATTCCCCCCCTCCACTGTGATCACAGATAGCGGACATTCCCCCCTCCACTGTGGTTACAGATAAAGGGCATTTTTCCTCTCACTGAACACTCACTGCCCCTTCTCCACCATTTTCCCTCCTGCCCCCTCACTGTCCCCCTGTCCACCCCGATCCTGCCTGTCCCCCACTGCTCTCCTTCACACTACTGTCCCCTCACTTCCCCCCAAACCCCTTGGCACCCTGTTCATCCTATGTCCCTCACTCCCCCTGTCTTCCCAATGCCTTTCACCATTGCCCCCCATCCTCCCCACCACCCCATTCCCCCACTGCACACTTTCCAGTGGGGTGATAAGATGATGATTGTAGAGATATGTGAATTCAGTGCTATTACAGATTCAGGATTCTTCTAATTCAGAGGAGCAGACAAATTGTGACAATGTAGGGTGTGAATAGTCAGCTCTTGGGTCTAGGATTGAAGGAACTGACACCTGGTTGGTAATGACCCCCCTGACAGGCTTGTGTACAGACAAAGGTGGGTCACTGTCACCTCACCGGACCTTTCATCTGTAGAATCGGATGGGGGATGGGATGTTGTGTGATCTCAGATGGGGGTGGGGGGCAGAAGAAAGTCTACTGTGTCCTGTGTACAGAATCCCTGAGAGCCACAAAACGATTGTATGGAGTCTGATCAGCAGATTGCATGCAGATTGTAATCCAGCAGATCTGTGTGTGTATGGCAGGGGTCTCAAACTCAAATTATCTGGGGGCCACTGGAGGTATAAGCTGGGTGAGGCTGGGCCGCATCAAGTATTGGACCAAAATGTCACAGATTGCGCCCCTGCCGCCCCTAATGTTCACTCTCCAGGACAGTCCCTATGACCCTGGCTGCAGTCACATACACACACTCACTCTTCTCCATTCTTCTTTCGGCACTGCCAGCCAATCACATAGATTAGCGCTCAGTCTATTAGGGCAGTGAGCCAATATTCGCTCAGCCCTGATAGGCTGAGATCTTGTTCCACCCACAGAAATTTCCTATCAGGGCTGAGCGAATATGGTTTCACATACATATAATGCCCCCATCATGTGCCCAGCAGTAGCACCGCCATCATCCACCAGCAACACTCCCATTCCCCCTACCCCCCTGTGGTAATAGCATGAGCTGACAGATGTTGGGGGGTGCTACTGCTGAAGGGGGGTTTGGATGATTGAGATCCACCAGCAACACCCCCCCCCATCCACCTTACCCCCCTGTGGTAATAGAATGAGCTGACGGATGATGGGGGTACTACTGCTGGGGTAGGGGGGGTGTTGTTGGATGATTGGGATGCTATTGCCAGGGCAGTAGCACCCCCACCATCCACCAGAAACACCCCCAATCGCCCTACCCCCCTGTGGTAATAGCATGAGCTGACGGATGATGGGGGTGCTACTGCTGGGGGGGGGGGTGTTGGATGATTGGGATGCTACTGCCAGGGCAGTAGCATCCTCATGTTATTACCACAGGGGGGGGGCTGTTGCTGGTGAATGATTAGGGTGCTACTGTTCATCAACACCCCCCAACCCCCAGCAGTAGCACCCCCATCATCCACAAGCAACACCCCCCATTCCCCCTACCACCCTGTGATAATAGCATCAGCTGAAAGATTATGGGGGTACTACTGCTGGGGGGTTGGGGGGTGTTGATGAACAGTAGCACCCTAATCATTCACCAGCAACACCCCCCCCCCCTGTGGTAATAACATGAGGGTGCTAGCCTCCCAATCATCCAACAACAACCGCCCCCCCCCCAGCAGTAACACCCCATATTCCCCCTACCACCCTGTGATAGCATCTGCTAACTGGCATTACAGTAGCACTTACTTTGAAGGACGCTGCTGACGAGGGCGAGGGCGCTCAGCTCTTCTGAGCAACTTCACTTCAGTGCGGACGGGTGCGTGACGGCAGCGCCGCCCTACGCTGCTGACGTCACATGACGCACACCCCTGATTTGCCGGACACAAAGATGAGTACGGGGGGGGGCTGCAGGAAAAGGGTACCGCGCTGCGCTGCATGCGCTGCATGCGCTGCAAAGTATGACACTGTCCGGGGGAAGGGCTTGTCAGTGGGCCGCAAAATCTCGGTCTGCGGGCCGCAACTGGCCCGCGGGCCGGGAGTTTGAGACTCCTGGTGTATGGTGTCCTTGCAGACCAGGCAGAGGAAAAATCTTTACAACACGCAGCTCTTTATTGTGGTTTGGTTTTTTGGTTACTGGTTTGCACAGGTTTGGAACCTTTTGGTTCCCATATCTTCATTCAGAGGAGGAATCGCCATGTAGTGGAAATCGATTGTAAGTCCTGTGTCTGGTGTGGGGTGTACATGGGGGGCAGGAAGAGGGAGTAACACAAGGATTCTAGCTTGTAGGGGAGCCTGAGGAACCCCAGAAGTGTGAGCTGATTACTAGACTGATCCTTAACCCTTAGAGTGCACCAGATTGTATGTAAGATTTGTATCTGCCTGTGTGTGGTCATCCAGCTAGATATGGGCGGAGTCTCCCTCTAGTGGTGATCAGAGGTATTGCAGGCTGTGCCAAGTCTATCACAGCTGGTATTACTGGCTAACAATAATCTCCTTCTCCTTCCCTCCTCCACCAAACAAGGTCCTTGCCTCGGTTTTCCTGCTCTTACTGCCCGCCTCTGACATTATCTTACTACTATATGCATGTGGCACCCTGATGTTTTGGCAGGGTGGCTGTTAAATGTATTTTCCGAGCGATAGTTGGATTGGCCAATTGTTAGGAGGTCAAATGATTTCTCTCTAATTCTGGAATTGCTGCACTTCCCTCTTCTGTCACTAGGTGGCCGGGTGTCTGGTGGCATTAGATAAGACAAGGGCATTGCAAGGACAGAGTAGGAATGAATTTGGTATCTTGGCCAATGGGAAGGGGTCTTCTTGAATTCCTTGGCCTGCTGGGAGAACCTATATATTTGTGTGGAGTCAGGTGATCGGGGTTCTCTGCCACACGTGTGGCTGTCTGGGTGAATGTGTGTTGTACTTCCCCGGGCTGCTAGGCCCGGAGATCAGAGATTGGGCCTATCCTGGGGACATTTGGCTGCTAGGATGTCTGAGGGCCTATCCAGAAGCAAGAGAGCAGTGCAGAGTTGGGATTGCGGCTTGCAGCCAGAAGTGACGGTTCTGCTGGCTGGAGAACCTGTTGTGGTCGGAGGTAGAGGGGAAGCTGTCGCCACTAAGGGACCATCCATCTTATTACCAGGGACCACAGTGAGTAGCTGAAGAAAGTACCGGAGCAGCATTCTCACCAACCGAGGATGGTGGAGAATCGGGAAACTTCAGCAAGTGCCAAGCCAGGGACCCAGCCGGCCAGTGGGGTAACGTTTGAGGAGTATCTGGTAATGCCAAGCCAGGGACCGAGCAGGGAAGTGGGGGTGATGTTTGAGGAGTACGTGTGAGTGCCAAGCCAGGGACTGAGCAGGGAAGTGGGGTTGATGTTTGAGGAGTATCTGTGAGTGCCAATGCAGGGAAGCGGGGTGATGTTTGAGGAGTATCTGAGTGGCAAAGCAGGGAAGCGGGGTGATGTTTGAGGAGTATCTGTGAATGCCAAGCCAGGGACCGAGCAGGGAAGTGGGGGTGATGTTTGAGGAGTATCTGTGAGTGGCAAAGCAGGGAAGCGGGGTGATGTTTGAGGAGTATCTGAGTGGCAAAGCAGGGAAGCGGGGTGATGTTTGAGGAGTATCTGTGAATGCCAAGCCAGGGACCGAGCAGGGAAGTGGGGGTGATGTTTGAGGAGTATGTGTGAGTGCCAAGCCAGGGACTGAGCAGGGAAGCGGGGTGACGTTTGAGGAGTATGTGTGAGTGCCAAGCCAGGGACTGAGCAGGGAAGCGGGGTGACGTTTGAGGAGTATGTGTGAGTGCCAAGCCAGGGACTGAGCAGGGAAGTGGGGTAAAGTTTGAGGAAGAAACTGAGTGAGAAGATTGGAAGAGCTCAGGGGATCCAGTGGCAGTGGATCGGCAAGTCTAGTGAGAGAGATCGGGAGCTCAGTTGAGTGGAGAATTACAAGGGGAAATTGTAGAGAAAGTGAAGAAGATCATTACAATTTAGAAACTGTTACAAGACTGTTGCCATAGGAGACAGCGGTCCTACTCATGCGGATGTGGTGTCTAGCTGGATGCCTTTCCCTGCATGGCTGTCTGCCTATACAAGTCCCGGAGTCTGACAATACACGTGGGGATTGGGGGTAGTAAAACCTCATGGTTGATCAGTGGTTTTTACTGCCACTCAACTGCTACCTACTACCAGAGGCAGCAGCTTGGGGTGTACACATGCCATGGTGGCAATGCCCACTGATGGTGACCCCTTCAATGAATAGGGTTGCTTCTGTGGGGTCCAAGGGTTTTAAACAGGTGTTGAGGAGGCAACACAATGACTCAATGCCTGTGCATTGCCCTCTGAAGAGCAAACATGAATGGCTGCTCAGAGATCATTGCACATATGAACAAGTCTTTATGGTACTGTAATCGTTGTGGGGCTGATCAGGGACACAATGACTGGTGTGGTATTGATTATTGGTAATATGACTGGTGTGGTGGTGATCAGGGACACTGTGACTGGTGTGGTGGTGATCAGGGACACTGTGACTGGTGTGGTGGTGATCAGGGACACTATGACTGGTGTGGTAGGGATCAGGGACACTATGACTGGTGTGGTGGTGATCAGGGACACAATGACTGGTGTGGTAGTGGTTATTGGTAATATGACTGGTGTGGTGGTGATCAGGGACAGTGGGACTGGTTGTCTTGCATACACACGGTCACACCAAATTCTGACGTACAACACTACAACAAGCCAAGAAAAATTAAGTTCAAGAACTTTTCTTGTCGGGAAACCAGCTCTCAAATTTTTTTGTGGCAGAAATTCCGACAGAAAAATTCCGAGGGAGCCTACACACGGTCGGAATGTCCGACCAAAAGCTCACATCAGACTTTTCTTGTCGGAATTTCCAATCATGTGTGCTCTGTGCCGCCCTGATTGGGAAAAGCTTTCATTGCTTCAGCCAATTGGGGCTTCCAATGCGGCGCAGTGCATTGTGGTTATTCGGCGGGCCGTACAAATGGTCAAACCAGTGGACATCAAATCTGCGGGTCTCGCGTGCACGGTCACGGAGCTCATGGCAGGAGTGTGCGTGCCGCTGGTACCAAATTTAAAGGGATGTACTTGTGCGCTCATTTGCCTGGCCGTGCCATTCTGCCGATGTAAATGTTTGTGTGACGGTTGGCAAGTGGTTAAAGGGAACTTCCAGATTCCCCCAGCAGACCCTCACAACCACGGTGTGGAAAAGGCTGTGTCCCTATCAACGTGGAGGGCAGGTGGCCTGTATGGTCCACGGCAGATTCTCTTCGATAGAAAACTGGATGACCAAGAGTTATCTTAAACTCAACAGCTCTAAAACAGAACTCCTTCTGTTTCACGCCAGTGGCAAGAGTCAGCTGGCAACAACTTGGATACCCCCGCCCATTCTGGGCCAGATCATCTCCCTTAGCTCCAAAGTCAAAAGTCTCTGAGACATCTTTGACTCCTACATGACAATGGACGCACAAATAGGGTCAGTAGTCAGCGAATCTCACCATCTGCGGCGCCTACTACGCAAACTTATTCCATTTATTCCCAAAGAATACATAGCGGTCGTGGTGGGAATAATTGTGAACTCCAGACTGTGCAAATGCCCTTTACCTCGGACTCCCTAAGTACCAAATCGCTCATCTGCAAGTCGTTCAAAATACGGCCGCCAGACTTGTGACTGGAAAAAAACCCTGGGAATCCATCTCACCTTCGTTGAGATCCCTTCACTGGCTGCCAATAAAAGACAGAATTAGTTTTAAAGCACTCTGTCTGACTCATAAGTGCATCCATGGGAAGACTCCGCAATATCTTTGCGAAAAGATAGAAGCCCATAACCCCAATCGCGTTCTGCGATCCACCGACCAAAATCTGGTCAAGGTACCCAAAGCCAGATACAAGTCCAAAGGAGAAAGAAGGTTTGCTGTCCAAGGTCTCAGACTATGGAACGCTTTACCAACCAGCATTCGGTTGGAGGAAAACCGCCTGACCTTCAGAAGACGGATTAAAACTCTGCTCTTTTGATGACCAGAGAGACAGAAACAACAAGCGCCCAGAGGCGATTCAGTTCGCATGTGCCGCGCTATATAAGTTTTTCATTCATTCATTCATTCCACATCCAGGTGCCCCTCCACCACTTCAGTTAGTCAGCCACTTATCAGCTCATGTATTTACTGATGAGATGTTTATTAATGAGATCTACAGCCAGGTCCGGTGACGATGTGTTCTTGTACGATGCCTGAATAAAGATGAAGTCAGCCAACAGGCCACACCCTTTACATGTCCCATCACTTCCACCAATCCAAACAAAGTATTTACACCCCCGTTCCTTCAGAAATGGGAAATAGATTTGGGTCACACATTCACCCCGACAGAAAGATCTAAATTTTGGAAAGAAAGTCAAAGACTTACCAAACATCTAGCCAGAATATACTTGGGGGGGGGGGGGTGACCCTTCAGCTTTTCTTCTACATATGACCCCTCCTTTCTCCTTTCTAAGACCTTATATAAGAAATCACCACTTATTCACCTTATAAACGCGGTGAGATCTTCTATCTGACTGAAATGGAGATGCTATTTGAAGTAAAGTGCTTTTCCCCCTCTCTACCCCTCCCTTTCTTCCCCCCACCCCTCTAACATTCCCCTAAACCAGTGGTTCTCAACTCTGGTCCTCGGGACCCCGTAACAGGTCACGTTTTCAAAATAACTGAAATACAGTTATACAGGTGATATCATTTGCTGCTCAGTGATTGCATCTCCCCAAGGTAATATGTAAAACCTGGCCTGTTAGTGGGTCCCGAGGACCGGAGTTGAGAACCACTGCCCTAAACCCTTTTCCTCCCCCTCCCAACTAAACTCCTCCCTTTCCTCCATATTCCCTCCCTCATGTCTTCCCCTCCCCCCTTCAGTTACCATCCATCCAGTTCTCACTTGATCTTTAATTATTTTCTTTTAGCGGTTGGGAAATGTTTTCCATCTCTCCATCTTGATGTGCACTAGTTGCCTATTCCATGTAAGATCTTATTCTTTGATGCAGTGACTGTTCCCCGTCATTCTAATTTTGTATCTGTTTAGTAAATCTTCAATTAATTCTATTGACAAAAAAAGACATGGAGATGTACAGATCCCCCTACAAGTGTCTCTGTGGATTTTTGGGTTAATGAGATGAAAGGAAAGGAAGATCTCACCACACCTCTGAAGTGCGGGGAAGATAATTTGGAATAATTCACTTTGAAAATGCAGAGAATTGATTTTAAAGATTTGGGGTCAGATCCACAGAGATTTACGGCGGTGTGTCTACAGATACGCCGCCATAAATTCACATCTGCGCCTGCGTATCTTTGTTTTGTGTCCACAAAACAAGATACACCGGCTTTTTGCTTATATACGAAGGCTTAAGCCGTCATATTTAGGGTGCATATTTACGCTGGACGCTAGGGGCGCGTCCGCGTAAAATATGCAAATGAGGTAGATACGGCGTTCCACAAACGTACGTACGCCCGGCACACTGTGTTTACGCCGTTTGCGTAAGCGTATGTACGGCGTAATGTTACCACTGCTATATGATGGCGCAGCCAATGTTAAGTATGGACGTCGGGCCAGTGTCGATTTTTCCGTCGTTTGCGTAACCCGTTCGCGAATAGGGAATTGTGTAAATTACGTACACGTCGTTTTCATTGACTATTTGCGACATGATTTCACGCATGCACACTGGGATACGTCCACGGCCGGCGCATGCACAGTTAAAAAAAAGTGTTGTTTGCGTCGGGTCATTCATAATTATAAGAAAACACGCCCCCCACTAGTAAATTTGAATTACACCCGCGAACGCCGGCCCATTTACGCTACGCCACCATAAGTTACAGTGGCATTTCTTTCAGGATAAGTAATACGCCAATGTAACTTACAGCGGCGTAGCGTAAGACGGTTCTCGTTGTTTCCTCACTCTCTGACTAAGGTCCATGAATAAAGAAATGATCTGGTAGGAGATCAGATGTGGGCGGAGTCCTGGTTTAGGGAACCAATCTGCTCATGTCTAGTAATAATCTTTGTATTTCTATTTTAGTAGATGGACGGGAGATGAGGAAAACCTCAGAGGATTGTCTTACTTTGTCTCCAGACTGTAAAGTAGAAGATGAGGACATCACACAGTATAGTCCAGGAGAAAACCCGACTACCTCAAATGTCCATCCGGCACCACACAGTGTAGATGGACCATCGTATTCCTCTTATCCTGAGGAACCTCAGACTGTGCGGGACAGTGCCGGACCATCGTATTCCTCTTATCCTGAGGAACCTCAGACTGTGCGGGACGGTGCCAGACCATCGTATTCCTCTTATCCTGAGGAACCTCAGACTGTGCAGAAAGGTGCCGGACCATCGTATTCCTCTTATCCTGAGGAACCTCAGACTGTGCGGGACGGTTCCGTCCTTCCAACAGATAAGAGGTTTTCCTGTACTGAGTGCGGGAAATGTTTCCCTTCTAAAGCCAGTCATAAGGTGCATATAAGATCTCACACGGGGGAGAAGCCGTATCCCTGTCCTGAGTGCGGGAAATGTTTTTTACAGAAGTCTGATCTTTCCAAACATCAGAGATCTCACACAGGGGAGAAGCCGTATCCCTGCCCTGAGTGTGGGAAATGTTTTTCAGTGAAGTCCCAACTTTCCACACATCAGAAATCTCACACAGGTGAGAAGCCGTATTCCTGTCCTGAGTGCGGGAAATGTTTTTCACAGAAGTCCCATCTTTCCACACATCAGAGATCTCACACGGGGGAGAAGCCGTATTCCTGTCCTGAGTGTGGGAAATGTTTTTCAGTAAAGTCAAGTCTTCACACACATCAGAGATCTCACACGGGGGAGAAGCCACATTCCTGTCCTGAGTGCGGGAAATGTTTTGGACAAAAATCAGAGCTTGTCACACACCAGAGATCTCACACGGGGGAGAAGCCGTATTCCTGTCCTGAGTGTGGGAAATGTTTTTCACAGAAGTCCCATCTTTCCACACATCAGAGATCTCACACAGGGGAGAAGCCGTATTCCTGTCATGAGTGTGGGAAATGTTTTTCAGTAAAGTCAAATCTTCACACACATCAGAGATCTCACACGGGGGAGAAGCCACATTCCTGTCCTGAGTGCGGGAAATGTTTTTCAAAGAAGTCCAGTCTTTCCACACATCAGAGATCTCACACAGGGGAGAAGCCGTATTCCTGTCCTGAGTGTGGGAAATGTTTTTCAGTGCAGTCTGATCTTTGCAAACATCAGAGATCTCACACGGGGGAGAAGCCGTATTCCTGCCCTGAGTGCGGGAAATGTTTTTTATGGAAGTCCCATCTTTCCACACATCAGAGATCTCACACAGGGGAGAAGCCGTATTCCTGTCCTGAGTGCGGGAAATGTTTTTCAAAGAGGTCCAATCTTTCCACACATCAGAGATCTCACACGGGGGAGAAGCCGTATTCCTGTCCTGAGTGTGGGAAATGTTTTTCAGTGCAGTCTGATCTTTGCAAACATCAGAGATCTCACACGGGGGAGAAGCCGTATTCCTGCCCTGAGTGTGAGAAATGTTTTTCACAGAAGTCCAATCTTTTCAGACATCAGAGATCTCACACGGTGGAGAATCCACTTTCCTGTCCTGAGTGAGGGAAATGTTCCTCACTGAAGTCCTGTCTTCCTGTACATCAGGGGTCACACACAACCCCTGAGGTGTATTAGTGAGTGCGGGAAATGTCTTGTATATGAATGTTGTTGGACATGTGGGGAAGAAGCACACCCTGATACACACCTCAGATATACTCCATGGCTGATCTTCATCATGTAAGAAACACTTCATAAGGAGATCAGAGATCACCAAAGACATGGATGAAGTGTTGTACCGTGTTGGCCATTGATAGCAGGAGAAAAATAAAAATGGAGTCATGACCTCTCATTGGCTGAGTACATTTTGGGGTGGAAGATTTCACAAACACTTAGAGGTTTAATTAAAAAATAAAAATCGTTGAATGAATGTGAGCGGCCATGATGAATATTGGATGTATTTTATTTCATACTCTGATTTCCTTGGCTCCATCTAGTGGCCATAATGCGGTATTGTCGTATGATATGACAGAAACAATGGGGCTGATTTCCCGAGCCTCTGTGGCATGACTCACGGCGCACAGGCAGGAGTATCGGCCGGTTTGACGTTTACTAAAGAAATACGCCGGCAGTGCAGTGTATTCCTTTATTTACTAAAATGCCTAGTGCACCCAGGAGAGGGCGCATGGTGCGCCTGTATAGACCTGGCCCACGGCATTTAGAGATGTAAATAGAGGGGATTTGGGCGGGAGTTTATTAGGGGGGTGATGTGGGGAAGTGTAGTGACGTGACGAGTAAGTGTTGCGGGCCGAATTGAAAGTGAAAGTGATTTTTTGGGAACCAATCGCATTACGCTTGCACAGTACGCATAAACCTCGAGAGGTTCATTTCCATACTGGGCATGCGTGGTCGGCATTTTTTGGGGATCCGCGTGCGCCTTGTCGGTACGACGGGAAAATCTTGGTAAATACCAAGCTGCGTACCCGTAATTGCGCTGCGTGACGCGGAGCACGTGAACCCCCGACCTGTTTTCAGCTTGCGCTGACCATAAAGGGGAACTCCGCACCAAATTTCAAACAAGAAACCGGTGCGGGATCCCCTCCAGGGGTAAATTAGGCTCTTATGCTTGGTCTGGAATGTGAGGGGTTAAACCTACGCCGAAAAAACAGCGTGGGGTTCCCCCCAGATCCAGACCAAGCCCTTATCCCAAGCACGCAGTCTGGCCAGACAGGAATGGGGGTGGGGGCGAGCACCCTCCCCCTCCTGAGCCGTACCAGACCGCATGCCCTCGACATGCACCCCCACCCCAAAGCACTCTTGTCCCCATGTCGATAGGGACAAGAGCCTCTTCCGGACAACCCTGGCCATTGGT
The DNA here is from genome assembly GCA_029574335.1 of Rana kukunoris. Taxonomy (NCBI): domain Eukaryota; kingdom Metazoa; phylum Chordata; class Amphibia; order Anura; family Ranidae; genus Rana; species Rana kukunoris. The sequence goes on along the minus strand of JAJQKJ010000955.1, from coordinate 8,816 downwards.
TGTTGGGGTATGCAGGCGGGGGCTAGTCGGAATCTGGGAGCCCCCTTTAATAAGGTGGCCCCCAGATTCCGGCCCCCCACCCTATGTGAATGAGTATGGGGTACATCGTACCCCTACCCAATTCACCTGGCGGAAAAAAGCTCTATTTGTGGGGGAAAAAAGGTTGCCTATTTTGTTTGGGAGCCACGTCGCACGACCGCGCAATTGACAGTTAAAACGACCCAGTGCCGAATCGCAAAAACTGGCCCGGTCAGTGACCAGTAATATGGTCCGGGGCTCAAGTAGTTAAAAAATAACAAAACAGTAACGATAATGTGAAAGATGAAGTTAAATAGATAGTAAATAGAAACCTAACATGTCACACTTTAATGTTGCACACACTCATGGAATGGCGCCAAACTTCTGTACTTTAAAATCTCCATAGGCAACACTTGTTTTTTTTTTTACAGGTTATCAGTTTAGAGTTACAGAGGAGGTCTAGTGCTAAAAGTATCGCTCTCGCTCTAACGCACGCTATGATACCTCACATGTGTGGTTTGAACGGTGTTTACATATGTGGGCGGGACTTACATGCGCGTTCGCTTCTGACTGCGAGCTACTAGGGACAGGGGCGTTTTAATTATTATTATTTATTTTTGTTACGTAATAATTCAATAAGACCTCCCCTTCAGGCTGGAAAGCATGAGTTCAGGGGAAAAAAACACAGATCTCATGCTTTCAGCCGCCATTGCAGCTTTGTTTATGTTTCTGCATGTCTGCTGAACTGAGCATGCCCAGGGACTTAGAAATTTCAAGCTTGATTTTTGTGGGTGAAAATCACTTGCATGTCTCTGAGCATGCTCATAGAGTGTGTTTTTTTTTGGGTTAGTAATTTAAGGACATCCTTACCAGGTGTGACCAGTTACAAGTTCACCCAAACTAGAGACTGAACTTTGTTCATGTGTTTCCAATTGCTTCATTAGCACACATGTTATATAAAGCGTGGATAGAGCATTTGTCAGCTGCCCTGAGAGGGGGCAGACTGGCTGGCAAGAATGTCATTGCTAAACAGAGATGTTTTTTGAGCAAGGTTTTGTTTTTTTGGCAATGTGTTTTATTTAATGATGTCCACTTTGATGTATTTCTCTGCTGCATTATTTTGCTAACTATTTCTCAAGATGTTGTGACTGTTTCAATCCTGTCTGTGGGTCTATCCTGTTATTTCCAAAGCATAACCCATATTCTGTTTACTGTCTGGAATGAACCTATGTATATTTTTATTTTTTACATTTATTTTTGTTTGTGTTTTTTTTACTTTCCTTGTTTTGTTGACCAATAAAATTACTTTCAAATTTTGAAGTTTGTTTTTTATGACTTTTTCGTGCTACAGATTTTGTCAGCTGCAGCTGAAATAGGTGTGGCCTAACACATTCGGTGTGATTTGTCTCTAAGCTCCTTTCCTGGTGTGTATGCATGAAATGTTTGCTGCCATGTTTAGTCACCAGGAAAGGAAAAAGACAGAGCGGTGAGCATTGTTTCCTTTTTACTGCAGTGGCCCTCAAGTACCCCCGACAGGACATGTTTTGTGGATTTCTCTTATCAAGAATTGATGTCCAGACTGTCTTTTAAAGCACATGTGCAAGATGAAGGAAAACCTGCAAACATGGCCTGTTGGGGGGGGGGGGGGTGGTGTATTGGTGGACAGGCTTGAAGTGCTGATTTACAGCGCTGTGCTTGAATCTAGCACAAGACAATCCTATTCTAATTGTGGGTGTTTGAGGGAAGCCAAGTGAGTGTTAGAACCCCTGCTTGTGCTTTTTTGGGTTGGGATTTGTGTCCCTTTTCTTAAAATTGGCTTCACTTCCTGTCACACAGCTGAACAGGAAGTGAGGTTAAAACCCTACCAATGTCTTTTCTTGGGGTCAAACTAACTAATGTCCCCATTAAGCAAATTGCACTGCTGTGTACACCCCAAATGATTAGTTAGTTTGGGGTTTAGTAAAGGCAAAGCCGCTCTGCAGTAGAAGCGTAGTCACTGAAAATCAGAAGGGAAGCACTGATGGGTTTTACTTCCAATCCCGCCAAGTTTTTATTTTTCTTCTTCCTTGCTTGTCCACTTGTAGTGCAAAGTGGATTTGCCTTTAGTAAATGTACCCCAAAGTCCAAGATCCCTAATAATTTGGGGTGTACACAGCAAAATGCAATTTTCATAATGGGAAACTATTTAGATTGATCTGTGTGTCCCCAACAAGACATTAGTCAGGTTTTACCCTCACTTCCTGTTTGGCTATGTGACAGGAAGTGAATGAATTAAGTAGAAAGTGACAACATTTGTGAGGTGTCTTTACCCTATCAGGGGTGCAGGCACCCCCCAAAACAAACAAGAAAATAGTTTATTTAACATTGGGTGGTGTTTGTGGGGGTCCCTAACACACATTCATACATATTAGCAACGCTGGATCCTGGCCTATTGGCATGGTTATATTTTCTGAAGCCTCTCAATAAAATGATCTGAAATTTGGGGTTAAACTGGAACTAAAATCAACACTTCTTGTTTTTTGTTTTCTTTCATTTTGGATAGAGTTGGGGGGGGGGTGGGGGTTAGAAGCTCTTCAGGCAGTTTATTTTGTATTATCCCTGTCCCGTTGTGGGAGATTTGCCTTCACTTTCCTGCCCCATACGTGCCAAACAGGAAGTGAGTGATAGAAAAACTAGGCAAATTAAGTGACTCCTGTGCCCCCCCCCCCACACAACTTGTGTGTGTCCCCTGAAAATTCCTGGGTGGGTCATAAAAAAACAGGGTGTGGCCTTGACAGGAAGGGTGGGTCATTTTTCTATTAGGGGGTGCAGAAATTTGGTCAGGCTTAGGGCAACACAAAACCTAAATATCCTACTGCATATTAGGGCTTATTTAGACAGGATCCAATTTACAGCATGTTTTTAGATTGTGGGAGGAAATCCGCACAGGGAGAACATGCAAACTCCAGGCAGATGGTGTCACGGGCGGGATTCGAACCAGCAACCCTTTTGCTGCTAGGTGAACGTGCTATACACTACACCACTGTGCTGAACGAACATGATCGCAGCTGAAAGCATGAGATGTTTTTTTTTTTTCAATTCCATGCTTTCCAGCCTGGAGGACAGATGTGGGGTCTAATTGACCCCGCCTCTCTCTATAAAGAGGACCTGTCACACACACTAGTCCTATTACAAAGGATGTTTACATTCCTTGTAATAGGAAGAAAAGTGAAAAATAATACAAACAAAGGGACAAACAAGTGCAAAAATGAAAATATTAAGTAAAAAAACAAAACAAAATAAAAAACGTAATTTAAATGCTCCTGTCCCTAGTAGCTCGCACTCAGAAGCGAACACGCATGCAAGTCCCACCCACATATGTAAACATCCTTCAAACCCCACATGTGAGGTATCATAGCGTGCGTTAGAGCGAGAGCAATAATTTTAGCACTAGACCTCCTCTGTAACTCGAAACTGGTAACCTGAGAAAAAAAGTCCAGCGTCGCCTATGGAGATTTTTAATAACGAAGTTTAGCGCCATTCCATGAGTGTGCGCAATATGAAAGCGTGACAAGTTAGGTATCTATTTACTCGGGGAACATCATCTTTCACCTTATCCCTACAAATTGGGCTAGCTTTACTGTTTTTTTATTTTATCATTCATGAAACAGTTTTTTTTTTTGAAAGCCAAAAAAAAAAAAAAAGTTTATAAATTTTTGGCGCAAATACCGTTGGAAATTTGTAAGAAAAAATGGCCGCCACTTTATTCCCTAGGGTGTTTGTTAATAAAATATATATAATGTTTGGGGGTCCTGAGTAATTTTCAAGGTCGAAAATATAATTGGTACATGAAGGAGAGAAGTGCCAGAATAGGCGCGGTATGGAAGTGGTTAAAGTGCAACAATAAAAGGGAAAAATTCCTTTAAATTTCGTACCATGGGGGGGGGGGGGGCAATTAGGGCCGCCATCAGGAATTATGGGGCCCCTTACACAGCTTCAGGCATGGGCCCCCTGGAGCAGAGAATGGGGGGGTGCTGCCGCCTGAAATTGAAAAGGGGGGGGCTGCCGCAATTTGATAAGTGGGGGGTTTCTTTACAAAAAAATAAATATATTAAAATATATATTAAAAAGGGTGGTAGCCATCTGGGGGCCCTGGGGACCTCTGGGCCCTTTAATAAAAAATAAACCTCTGGGCCCTTTAATGTTAAAAAAATCATAATATCTATATATATATCTTAAAAAAAAAGGTGGGTTGCCTTGGGAGCTCTGGGCCCTTTAATAAAAAATAAGTAAATAAATATCTAAACAAAAATAACATGGGGTGGGAGCTGTGGTGGCTCAATGTGATTGGCACTGTGCTGACAAGCCGATCACCTCTGCTGCAGCCAAGGGTTCGGATCCTGGTCTCAGCTACATGTGAATAGAGTTTGGTGGTCTCAGCCCAACTCCCGGTGGGTGTGCTATGCAAGGTACGCCTGTGCTTAGTACGCCCACTAATTGGCCCTTTAATAACTACAAATATGGGGGGTTGCCACCCGGGGGCCCTGGGGGCCTCTGGGCCCCTGGGGACCTCTGGACTGCTAAAAAAATACATTTAAAAAATTGGCCCTTTAATAAAAAATAATAAATAAATATATATAAAAAAAAGAGGGGGGTTACCATCTGGGGCGCTGGGGGCCTCCAGGCATCTGGGCACTTCCGGACCCCGACCCCTTACAGGTGTACTGCCTGTACCCCCTGATGGCGGCCCTGGGTGTAATGTCAGCATGTGAAAAATTACATTCTGTAAAACTGACTCGCGGCAATAATGAATTGTCGGCTCCCAGCAATTGTAGAATTCATTCATAAAAAACACCAAAAAATTCATTCATAAAAAACACCAAAAAAAAAGACCCTTTAGGTCTGGTATGGATATTAAGGGGAACCCTGCCGTCTATTTATAAAAAAAAATGACCTGGGGTTCCCCCCAAATATCCATAACCAGACCCTTCAGGTCTGGTGTGAAATTTAAGGGGAACTCCACCCCAATTTTTTTTAAAAAATGGCGTGGAGTCCCCCCTAAAATTCACACCAGACCCCTTATCCGTGCACGTTGACCTGGCCGGCCGCAGAAAAGAGGGGGGACAGAGCGCGCCCCCCCCTCTCCTGAACCGCACCAGGCCACATGCCCTCAACATTGGGAGGGTGTTTTGGGGTGCCCCCCAAAACACCTTGTCCCCATGTTGATGAGGACAAGGGTCTCTTCCCCACAACCCTGGCCGGTGATTGTGGGGGTCTGCGGGCAGGAGGCTTATTGAAATCTGGAAGACCCCTTTAACAAAGGGGACCCCCAGATCCCGACCCCCCTGTGTGAAATGGTAATGGGGTACATTGTACCTCTACCATTTCACAAAAAATAAATTGACAAGTGTAAAAAACGACAAGAGCCGGTTTTTGACAAGTCCTTTATTATCTTCTTTCTTCTTCTTTTCTTTCCTCCGGGTTTCTTCCTCCTCCTTCTTCTTCTTCTGCTTCTTTCTTGGGTCTTCTAGTCCCGCATCTTGCCCGGCATGTTCTTCCATCTTCTGCTCCTTCCGCTGTCCTTCTCGTCCGCATCTTCTTCTTGTTCTTCTTCGCCGGAGCCGCCGCTTCCAATTGAAATCCCCGCTGTCTGCCGGACCACGCCCCCCTCTGACGCCACGGGCAAGCTCTTAGGAAATCTCTCTGTGTGGTGCCTGTGCGTCAGAGGGGGGCGTGGTCACATGTCAGAAAGCAGGCAATTCAATTGGAAGCGGCGACTCCGGCAAAGAAAAAGCCGCGCACAAGCTTCCAATTGAATTGCCCGCCCTCTGACATGTGACCACGCCCCCCTCTGACGCTCATGCATCACACGGGGACTTTCCTAAGAGCTTGCCCGTGGCGTCAGTGGGGGGCGTGGTCCGGCAGACAGCTGGGATTTCAATTGGAAGCGGCGGCGGCTCCGGCGAAGAAGAACAAGAAGAAGATGCGGACAAGAAGGACAGCGGAAGGAGCAGAAGATGGAAGAACATGCCGGGCAAGATGTGGGAATAGAAGACCCAAGACAGAAGCAGAGGAAGAAGAAGATGGAGGAAGAAACCCGAAGGAAAGAAGAAAAGAAGAAGAAAGAAGATAATAAAGGGCTTGTCAAAAACGGCTTTTGTCGTTTTTTACACTTGACTTGGCTGCGCTCTGTCCCCCCCTCTTTTCTGCGGCCGACCAGGTCAACGTGCTCGGATAAGGGGTCTGGTGTGGATTTTAGGGGGGACGCCACGCCATTTTTTTTTTAAATTTGGGGTGGAGTTCCCCTTAAATTCCACACCAGGCCCCAAAAATTAGCCCACAGGCGTTCACCAGAAATTGAATGAAACACGGTCTACTGGTCACATGTGTTGAATTCCTCCGAGATCCATGCTTCATTCATTTTTATAAATGTGAGGTAGTCAACACTGTTGTGAGCAAGGCGAGTGCGCTTAACGGTCACGACCCCCCTGCTGTACTGAACGTCCTTTTGGACATGACACTGGATGAGGGGCAAGCCAACAGTTCCATTGCAAATTGTGCAAGCCTGCCCACCCAGTAGTCCAGGGGTTCATCACTTCTCAGTGCATCCACATCGGCCGTTAACCTGATGTAGTTGGATACCTGTCAGTCTAGGCGTTCCGACTACATCAGGTTAACGGCCGATGTGGACACACTGAGAAGTGATGAACCCCTGGACTACTGGGTGGGCAGGCTTGACCTCTGGCCAGAGCTTGCACAATTTGCAATAACCTGATGTAGTCGGATACCTGTCAGTCTAGGCATTCCATAAAAAAAATAAAAAAAGTCTAGGCGTTCCCTGATGCTGGATCCGGAGGACACCTGTCGTTGTAGGCGTTCCCTGATGCTGGATCCGGAGGACACCTGTCGGTGTAGGCGTTCCCTGATGCTGGATCCGGAGGACACCTGTCGGTGTAGGCGTTCCCTGGTGCTGGATCCGGAGGACACCTGTCGGTGTAGGCGTTCCCTGATGCTGAATCCGGAGGACAGCTGACGATGTAGGCATTCCCTGATGCTGGATCCGGAGGACACCTGTCGGTGTAGGCGTTCCCTGATGCTGGATCCGGAGGACACCTGTCGGTGTAGGCGTTTCCTGATGCTGGATCCGGAGGACACCTGTCAATGTAGGCGTTCCCTGATGCTGGATCCGGAGGACACCTGTCGGTGTAGGCATTCCCTGATGCTGGATCCGGAGGACAGCTGACGATGGGTCGGCTGAATAAATGATCTCATATCATTAGTGGCTAAGACATCTTCAAACTGCCCTCTTCTTGCAGGCGCTATTGGATTGGTACCCAAAACTGCTCCTCCTCCTCCACCCGGCACCATCCTCCTCTGACTCCTCTTCAGACTCCCGTTGTTGACTTTTCTCATGTGGAGTAGCCCCCCTGGGAATTCATCCAGCATTGTGACTTCCTCATCGTCCTTCTCCTGTTCCTCGACAGCTTGATCAATGACACAACGCAATGCACTTTCCAGAAAGAAGGCGTAAGGTGCGATGTCACTGATGGCGCCCTGGCTGCGACTGACCAGTTTGGTGATCTCATCAAATGGCCACAGAAGTCTGCATGAGTCGCGCATTAACAGCCACTGGCACGGTGCAAAAAAAACAAGCTCCCCAGAACCTGTCCTGTCGCAGAGATCGTACAAGTAGTTGTTAACTGCATGCTTCTGCTTAAGCAGCCTATCAAGCATATACAATGTTGATTTCCATCGTGTTGGCCAGTCACAAATAAGACGTCTCACGGGCAGGTTGTGTCGCCGCTGAATGTCAGCAAGGCGAGCCATGGCCGTGTAAGATCTTCTGAGATGAGCAGAGATTTTCCTGGCCTGCCGCAAGACGTCCTGGAGCCCAGGGTATTTGGCAACAAATCGTTGCACCACCTAGATCATGGCACGTGTGCCATGCATGGCACGTGTGTAATTTTGCCCTGTTTCAGTGCGCTCAGCAGATTGGCACCATTGTCGCACACCACTTTACCAACTGTCAAATTGAGCGGTGTTAGCAACTGATCTGCCTGTGAATGCAAAGCTGAAAGGAGTGCAGGACCAGTGTGGCTCTTGTCTTCCAGGCACAACAGACGCAGCACAGCATGGCAACATCTCACCTGGCATGTCGAATAGGTTCTGGGGATCTTGGGTGTGGTGCAGCGAGAGGAGGAGACGGTAGCATTGGAAAATGAGGAGTCAGCCGAGGGGGAGAGGGAGGATGGAGTAGGAGGAGGAGGAGAAGAGGAGGCAGGCCTGCATGTAATCCGTGGCGGTAAAACCAAATCTACATGGGTGCCATCGGTTACATGCTTGACGGCCGTCAGAAGGTTCACCCAGTGGGCAGTGAAAGTTATATACCTTCCCTGCCTGTGTTTTCTAGACTATATGTCTGAAGTCAGATGTGTCTTTGCACCGACACTGTGTGCCAGAGATACATTCACTTGCCGTGCTGAGCATGGCCATATAGCTCTGGGATGCCCTTCTGCAGATGGCAACACTATTGTCTGCAGCGGACACTTTAAAAAAAGCCCACACTGCGGAGCCATGGGCCGGGCGTCCTGGGGAGCGACAGATGTGACTGTACATGGTTGATGGCTCGCTCCTGATACATTAGGAGTCTGTTTGTCCCTTCTGTGCAATGTAGTTCGGCCTGCTTCTCCTCCTATCTGCTGGTCCATCTCTCCCTCTGAACTCCCTCCTCGTCCTCTCTTGTGGGACCCACGTGACGTCGGTAGACACGTCATCATCGACGTCACTTTCCCATCACTAACAATGGAGATCTCGGAGTA
>JAJQKJ010002946.1:0-88055 GCA_029574335.1 Rana kukunoris | reverse complement strand
GGACCCCCCCTATGGGGAGTCTGAGCTGTTGAGGACGCCCCCCTATGGGGGAGGGGGGGTGTCTGACCTGTGAGGACCCCCTATGGGGAGGGGGTCTTCTTCGTTGAGGCCCCCCTATGGGAGTGTCTGAGCACCCCCCTATGGGGAGGTGTGTGCTGAGCTGTGAGGACCCCCCTATTGGGGGACAGGGGTGTGAGTGTCCTGAGGCTGAGGTGAGGAGCCCTTTGGGGGCGGGGGGAGTGTGCTGTGAGGACTTGTGAGGGACCCCCCTATGAGGGGAGGGGGGGTGTCTGAGCTGTGAGGACCCCCCTATTGGGGAGGGGAGTGTCTGAGCTGTGAGGACCCCCTATGGGGGAGGGGGGTGTCTGAGCTGTGGGAACCGCCCTTTATGGGGGAGGTCTGAGCTGTGAGGACACCCCTATGGGGGAGGGGGGAAGCTGTGAGTGTGAGCTGTGAGGGACCCCCCTATGAGGAGGGGGATATTTGAGTGTCTGAGCTGTATTGAGGAGGGGGAGTGTCCCCCCCCTATGGGGGAGGGGGAGTGTCTGAGCTGTGAGGACCGCCCTATGGGGGAGGGGGAGTGTCTGAGCTGTGAGGACCCCCCTATGGGGGAGGGGGGGTCTGACCTGTGAGGACCCCCCTATGGGGAGGGGGAGTGTCTTAGCTGTGAGGACCCCCCTATGGGGGAGGGGGGAGTGTCTGAGCTGTGAGGACCCCCCTATGGGGGAGGGGAGTGTCTGAGCTGTGAGGACCCCCCTATGGGGGAGGGGGGGTCTGAGCTGTGAGGACCCCCCTATTGGGGGGGTGAGGGGAGGTTGTCTGAGCTGTGAGGGACCCCCCTAATGGTGGAGGGGGAGTGTCTGAGCTGTGAGGACCCCCCTATGGGGGAGGGGGAGTGTCTGGGGGGTCTGAGCTGTGAGGACCCCCCTATGGGGGAGGGGGAGTGTCTGAGCTGTGAGGACCCCCCTATGGGGGAGGGGGAGTGTCTGAGCTGTGAGGACCCCCTATGGGGGAGGGGGAGTGTCTGAGCTGTGAGGACCCCCTATGGGGGAGGGGGGGTCTGAGCTGTGAGGGGACCCCCCTGGGGGAGGGTGGACTGTGGGTGTTGTGTCTGAGCTGTGAGGACCCTCTATGGGGGAGGGGAGGTGTCTGAGCTGTGAGGACCCCCCTATGGTGGAGGGGGAGTGTCTGAGCTGTGAGGACCCCCCTATGGGGGAGGGGGGGTGTCTGAGCTGTTAGCCTGTGTGGACCCCCTATGGGGGAGGGGAGGGTGTCTGAGCTGTGAGGACCCCCCTATGGTGGGGGGGATGCTGGGGGTGGTAGAGTCTGAGCTGTGAGGACCCCCTATGGGGGAGGGGGAGGGTCTGAGCTGTGAGGACCCCCCTATGGGGGAGGGGGAGTGTCTGAGCTGTGAGGACCCCCCTATGGTGGATGGGGTGTCTGAGCTGTGAGGACCCCCCTATGGGGGAGGGGGTGTCTGAGCTGTGAGGACCCCCCTATGGTGGAGGGGGAGTGTCTGAGCTGTGAGGACCCCCCTATGGGGGAGGGGGGGGTGTCTGAGCTGTGAGTACCCCCCTATGGGGGAGGGGGAGTGTCTGAGCTGTGAGGACCCCCCTATGGTGTGAGCTGAGGACCCCCCCCTATGGGGGAGGGGGGGTCTGAGCTGTGAGGACCCCCCTATGGTGGAGGGGGAGTGTCTGAGCTGTGAGGACCCCCCTATGGGGGAGGGGGGTGTCTGAGCTGTGAGGACCCCCCTATGGTTGGAGGGTGCTGAGCTGTAGGAATCTGGGAGGGGTGCTGCTGTGAGGACCCCCCCTCATGGGGGGGTGGAGGGGGTGTCTGAGCTGTGAGTACTCCCCTATGGGGGAGGGGGAGTGTCTGAGCTGTGAGGACCCCCCTATGGGGGAGGGGGGACCCCCCTATGGGGGAGGGGGAGTGTCTGAGCTGTGAGGACCCCCCTATGGGGGAGGGGGGTGTCTGAGCTGTGAGGACCCCCCTATGGGGGAGGGGGAGTGTCTGAGCTGTGAGGACCCCCCTATGGGGGAGGGGGGGACCCCCCTATGGGGGAGTGTCTGAGCTGTGAGGACCCCCCTATGGGGGAGGGGGAGTGTCTGAGCTGTGAGGACCCCCCTATGGGGGAGGGGGTGTCTCAGCTGTGAGGACCCCCTGACTCCCCTCTGCTCTCTTCCATGTGTCCTTCCCTCCCCCACACAGAACTCACCTCTCCGGGCTCCGGCGCGGAAATAACGCGTCATCCAGCCGCAGAGGATGATGGGAGTTGTAGTTTCCTGTCACATGGTCACTGTAGCTCCTCCCAGAATCACTGTCGGGGTCACGTGTCTCTCCACATTGATCGGAGGAGGCTGACAGTATAGAATCCCTCCAATCACTGCCAGGGGCCCCACACAGCATGCAATGTGATCCCTGCCAGGGGCCCCACAACATACAATGTGATCCCTGCCAGGGGCCCCACAGCATACAATGTGATCCCTGCCAGGGGCCCCACACAGCATGCACTATGATCCCTGCCAGGGGCCCCACAGCATACAATGTGATCCCTGCCAGGGGCCCCACACAGCATACAATGTGATCCCTGCCAGGGGCCCCACAACATACAATGTGATCCCTGCCAGGGGCCCCACACAGCATGCAAACTGATCCCTGCCAGGGGCCCCACAGCATACAATGTGATCCCTGCCAGGGGCCCCACACAGCATACAATGTGATCCCTGCCAGGGGCCCCACACAGCATGCAATATGATCCGTGCCAGGGGCCCCACAGCATACAATGTGATCCCTGCCAGGGGCCCCACAGCATACAATGTGATCCCTGCCAGGGGCCCCACACAGCATGCAAACTGATCCCTGCCAGGGGCCCCACAGAATACAATGTGATCCCTGCCAGGGGCCCCACAGAATACAATGTGATCCCTGCCAGGGGCCCCACAGCATACAATGTGATCCCTGCCAGGGGCCCCACACAGCATATAATGTGATCCCTGCCAGGGGCCCCACACAGCATATAATGTGATCCCTGCCAGGGGCCCCACAGCATACAATGTGATCCCTGCCAGGGGCCCCACAGCATACAATGTGATCCCTGCCAGGGGCCCCACACAGCATGCAATGTGATCCCTGCCAGGGGCCCCACAGAATACAATGTGATCCCTGCCAGGGGCCCCACACAGCATATAATGTGATCCCTGCCAGGGGCCCCACAGCATACAATGTGATCCCTGCCAGGGGCCCCACACAACATACAATGTGATCCCTGCCAGGGGCCCCACAGCATACAATGTGATCCCTGCCAGGGGCCCCACACAACATACAATGTGATCCCTGCCAGGGGCCCCACAGCATACAATGTGATCCCTGCCAGGGGCCCCACAGAATACAATGTGATCCCTGCCAGGGGCCCCACACAGCATATAATGTGATCCCTGCCAGGGGCCCACAGCATACAATGTGATCCTGCAGGGGCCCCACAGCATACAATGTGATCCCTGCCAGGGGCCCCACACAGCATAATAATGTGATCCCTGCCAGGGGCCCCACAGCATACAATGTGATCCTGCAGGGGCCCCACAGCATACAATGTGATCCTGCCAGGGGCCCCACACAGCATACAATGTGATCCCTGCAGGGGGCCCCCACACAGCATGCACTATGATCCTGCCAGGGGCCCCACAGCATACAATGTGATCCCTACCAGGGGCCCCACACAGCATATAATGTGATCCCTGCCAGGGGCCCCACACAGCATGCAATGTGATCCCTGCCAGGGGCCCCACACAGCATGCAATGTGATCCCTGCCAGGGGCCCCACACAGCATGCAATGTGATCCCTGCCAGGGGCCCCACACAGCATACAATGTGATCCCTGCCAGGGGCCCCACACAGCATGCAATATGATCCGTGCCAGGGGCCCCACAGCATACAATGTGATCCCTGCCAGGGGCCCCACACAGCATGCAATGTGATCCCTGCCAGGGGCCCCACAGGGTGCAATGTGATCCATGCCAGGGGCCCCACAGCATACAATGTGATCCCTGCCAGGGGCCCCACAGCATACAATGTGATCCCTGCCAGGGGCCCCACACAGCATATAATGTGATCCCTGCCAGGGGCCCCACACAGCATGCAATGTGATCCCTGCCAGGGGCCACACAGCATACAATGTGATCCCTGCCAGGGGCCCCACACAGCATATAATGTGATCCCTGCCAGGGGCCCCACAACATACAATGTGATCCCTGCCAGGGGCCCCACAGCATACAATGTGATCCCTGCCAGGGGCCCCACACAGCATGCAAACTGATCCCTGCCAGGGGCCCCACAGCATACAATGTGATCCCTGCCAGGGGCCCCACAGCATACAATGTGATCCCTGCCAGGGGCCCCACAGGGTGCAATGTGATCCCTGCCAGGGGCCCCACACAGCATATAATGTGATCCCTGCCAGGGGCCCCACACAGCATGCAATGTGATCCCTGCCAGGGGCCCCACAGCATACAATGTGATCCCTGCCAGGGGCCCCACAGCATACAATGTGATCCCTGCCAGGGGCCCCACAGCATACAATGTGATCCCTGCCAGGGGCCCCACAGCATGCAATATGATCCCTGCCAGGGGCCCCACAGAATACAATGTGATCCCTGCCAGGGGCCCCACAGAATACAATGTGATCCCTGCCAGGGGCCCCACAGCATACAATGTGATCCCTGCCAGGGGCCCCACACAGCATATAATGTGATCCCTGCCAGGGGCCCCACAGAATACAATGTGATCCCTGCCAGGGGCCCCACACAGCATATAATGTGATCCCTGCCAGGGGCCCCACAGAATACAATGTGATCCCTGCCAGGGGCCCCACACAGCATATAATGTGATCCCTGCCAGGGCCCCACAGCATACAATGTGATCCCTGCCAGGGGCCCCACACAGCATACAAATGTGATCCCTGCCAGGGGCCCCACACAGCATGCAATGTGATCCCTGCCAGGGGCCCCTCCCATCACATACACCCACACATACAATGTGATCCCTGCCAGGGGCCCCACACAGCATATAATGTGATCCCTGCCAGGGGCCCCACACAGAATACAATGTGATCCCTGCCAGGGGGCCCCCACAGAATACAATGTGATCCCTGCCAGGGGCCCCCACAGCATACAATGTGATCCCTGCCAGGGGCCCCACACAGCATATAATGTGATCCCTGCCAGGGGCCCCACAGAATACAATGTGATCCCTGCCAGGGGCCCCACACAGCATATAATGTGATCCCTGCCAGGGGCCCCACAGAATACAATGTGATCCCTGCCAGGGGCCCCACACAGCATATAATGTGATCCCTGCCAGGGGCCCCACAGCATACAATGTGATCCCTGCCAGGGGCCCCACAGCATACAATGTGATCCCTGCCAGGGGCCCCACACAGCATGCAATGTGATCCCTGCCAGGGGCCCCACAGAATACAATGTGATCCCTGCCAGGGGCCCCACACAGCATATAATGTGATCCCTGCCAGGGGCCCCACAGCATGCAATGTGATCCCTGCCAGGGGCCCCACACAGCATGCAATGTGATCCCTGCCAGGGGCCCCACACAGCATGCAATGTGATCCCTGCCAGGGGCCCCACACAGCATACAATGTGATCCCTGCCAGGGGCCCCACAGCATACAATGTGATCCCTGCCAGGGGCCCCACACAGCATGCAATGTGATCCCTGCCAGGGGCCCCACACAGCATGCAATGTGATCCCTGCCAGGGGCCACACAGCATACAATGTGATCCCTGCCAGGGGCCCCACAGCATACAATGTGATCCCTGCCAGGGGCCCCACAGCATACAATGTGATCCCTGCCAGGGGCCCCACAGCATACAATGTGATCCCTGCCAGGGGCCCCACAGCATACAATGTGATCCCTGCCAGGGGCCCCACACAGCATGCAATGTGATCCCTGCCAGGGGCCCCACAGCATGCAATGTGATCCCTGCCAGGGGCCCCACACAGCATGCAATGTGATCCCGGCCAGGGGCCCACACAGCATGCCAGGGGCCCCACACAGCAATGTGATCCCTGCCAGGGGCCCCACAGCATGCCAGGGGCCCCCACACAGCACAATGTGATCCCTGCCAGGGGCCCCACACAGCATGCAATGTGATCCCTGCCAGGGGCCCCACACAGCATGCCAGGGGCCCCACAGCAATGTGATCCCTGCCAGGGGCAGGGGCCCACACAGCATACAATGTGATCCCTGCCAGGGGCCCCACACAGCATGCAATGCAATGATGCCAGGGGCCCCACACAGCCGTGCCAGGGGCCAGGGGCCCACAGAATGCCAGGGGCCCCACACAGCACAATGTGATCCCTGCCAGGGGCCCCACAGCATACAATGTGATCCCTGCCAGGGGCCCCACAGCATACAATGTGATCCCTGCCAGGGGCCCCAAACAGCATGCAAACTGATCCCTGCCAGGGGCCCCACAGCATACAATGTGATCCCTGCCAGGGGCCCCACACAGCATGCAATGTGATCCCTGCCAGGGGCCCCACAGCATACAATGTGATCCCTGCCAGGGGACCTACACAGCATGCAATGTGATCCCTGCCAGGGGCCCCACACAGCATACAATGTGATCCCTGCCAGGGGCCCCACAGCATGCAATATGATCCCTGCCAGGGGCCCCACACAGCATAAAATGTGATCCCTGCCAGGGGCCCCACAGCATGCAATGTGATCCCTGCCAGGGGCCCCACAGAATACAATGTGATCCCTGCCAGGGGCCCCACAGCATACAATGTGATCCCTGCCAGGGGCCCCACACAGCATGCAATGTGATCCCTGCCAGGGGCCCCACAGAATACAATGTGATCCCTGCCAGGGGCCCCACAGCATACAATGTGATCCCTGCCAGGGGCCCCACAGCATACAATGTGATCCCTGCCAGGGGCCCCACAGCATACAATGTGATCCCTGCCAGGGGCCCCACACAGCATGCAATGTGATCCCTGCCAGGGGCCCCACAGCATACAATGTGATCCCTGCCAGGGGCCCCACAGAATACAATGTGATCCCTGTCAGGGGCCTCACAGCATACAATGTGATCCCTGCCAGGGGCCCCACAGCATACAATGTGATCCCTGCCAGGGGCCCCACAGCATACAATGTGATCCCTGCCAGGGGCCCCAAACAGCATGCAAACTGATCCCTGCCAGGGGCCCCACAGCATACAATGTGATCCCTGCCAGGGGCCCCACAGCATACAATGTGATCCCTGCCAGGGGCCCCACACAGCATGCAATGTGATCCCTGCCAGGGGCCCCACACAGCATACAATGTGATCCCTGCCAGGGGCCTCACAGCATACAATGTGATCACATGCTATGGGGGAGTCTTAGATGATGAATTCACTATAGAACATGTGACAATATCTCGGATTCGGATGATTTCAGGGTAGAACGTGTGATAATATCTCGGATTCGGATGATTTCAGGGTAGAACGTGTGATAATATCCCGGTTCGGATGATTTCAGTGTAGAAGGTGTGACAATATCTCAGATTCGGATGATTTCAGTGTAGAAGGTGTGATAATATCTCGGATTCGGATGATTTCAGTGTAGAACGTGTGATAATATCTCAGATTCGGATGATTTCAGTGTAGAAGGTGTGATAATATCTCGGATTCGGATGATTTCAGTGTAGAACGTGTGATAATATCTCAGATTCGGATGATTTCAGTGTAGAAGGTGTGATAATATCTCAGATTCGGATGATTTCAGTGTAGAACGTGTGATAATATCTCAGATTCGGATGATTTCAGTGTAGAAGGTGTGATAATATCTCGGATTCGGATGATTTCAGTGTAGAAGGTGTGATAATATCTCGGATTCGGATGATTTCAGTGTAGAACGTGTGATAATATCTCGGATTCGGATGATTTCAGTGTAGAAGGTGTGATAATATCTCGGATTCGGATGATTAATATCTCTGATTCGGATAATTTCAGTGTAGAAGGTGTGATAATATCTCGGATTCGGATGATTTCAGTGTAGAACGTGTGATAATATCTCGGATTCGGATGATTTCAGTGTAGAAGGTGTGATAATATCTCGGATTCGGATGATTAATATCTCTGATTCGGATGATTTCAGTGTAGAACGTGTGATAATATCTCGGATTCGGATGATTTCAGGGTAGAAGGTGTGATAATATCTCGGATTCGGATGATTTCAGTGTAGAAGGTGTGATAATATCTCGGATTCGGATGATTTCAGTGTAGAAGGTGTGATAATATCTCAGATTCGGATGATTTCAGTGTAGAAGGTGTGATAATATCTCGGATTCGGATGATCTCAGTGTAGAAGGAGTGATAATATCTCGGATTCGGATGATTTCAGGGTAGAACGTGTGATAATATCTCGGATTCGGATGATATCAGTGTAGAAGGTGTGATAATATCTCGGATTCGGATGATATCAGTGTAGAAGGTGTGATAATATCTCGGATTCGGATGATTTCAGTGTGGAAGGTGTGATAATATCTCGGATTCGGATGATTTCAGTGTAGAAGGTGTGATAATATCTCGGATTCGGATGATTTCAGGGTAGAAGGTGTGATAATATCTCGGATGATTTCAGTGTGGAAGGTGTGATAATATCTCGGATTCGGATGATTTCAGTGTAGAAGGTGTGATAATATCTCGGATTCGGATGATTTCAGGGTAGAAGGTGTGATAATATCTCGGATTCGGATGATTTCAATAATATCTCGGATTCGGATGATTTCAGTGTGGAAGGTGTGATAATATCTCGGATTCGGATGATTTCAGTGTAGAAGGTGTGATAATATCTCGGATTCGGATGATTTGTAGAAGGTGTGATAATATCGGATTCGGATGATCTCAGTATAGAAGGTGTGATCTCGGATTCGGATGATCAGTGTAGAAGGTGTGATAATATCGGATTCGGATGATCTCGTAGAAGGTGTGATAATATCTCGGATTCGGATGATTTCAGTGTAGAAGGTGTGATAATATCTCGGATTCGGATGATTTCAGTGTAGAAGGTGTGATAATATCTCGGATTCGGATGATTTCAGGGTAGAAGTGTGATAATATCTCGGATTCGGATGATTTCAGTGTGGAAGGTGTGATAATATTCGGATTCGGATGATTTCAGTGTGGAAGGTGTGATAATATCTCGGATTCGGATGATTTCAGTGTGGAAGGTGTGATAATATCTCGGATTCGGATGATTTCAGTGTAGAAGGTGTGATAATATCTCGGATTCGGATGATTTCAGGGTAGAAGGTGTGATAATATCTCGGATTCGGAAGGTGTGATAATATCTCGGATTCGGATGATTTCAGGTAGAAGGTGTGATAATAGAAGATTTCAGTGTAGAGGTGTGATAATATCTCGGATTCGGATGATTTCAGTGTAGAAGGTGTGATAATATCTCGGATTCGGATGATTTCAGTGTAGAAGGTGTGATAATATCTCGGATTCGGATGATTTCAGGGTAGAAGGTGTGATAATATCTCGGATTCGGATGATTTCAGTGTAGAAGGTGTGATAATATCTCGGATTCGGATGATTTCAGTGTAGAAGGTGTGATAATATCTCGGATTCGGATGATTTCAGTGTAGAAGGTGTGATAATATCTCGGATTCGGATGATTTCAGTGTAGAAGGTGTGATAATATCTCGGATTCGGATGATTTCAGTGTAGAAGGTGTGATAATATCTCGGATTCGGATGATTTCAGTGTAGAAGGTGTGATAATATCTCGGATTCGGATGATTTCAGTGTAGAAGGTGTGATAATATCGGATTCGGATTCGGATGATTTCATTCGGATGATTTAGTGTGGAAGGTGTGATAATATCTCGGATTCGGATGATTTCAGTATAGAAGGTGTGATAATATCTCGGATTCGGATGATTTCAGTGTAGAAGGTGTGATAATATCGGATTCGGATTCGGATAATATGATCGGATGATTTCAGTGTAGAAGGTGTGATAATATCTCGGATTCGGATGATTTCAGTGTAGAAGGTGTGATAATATCTCGGATTCGGATGATTTCAGTGTAGAAGGTGTGATAATATCTCGGATTCGGATGATTTCAGTGTGGAAGGTGTGATAATATCTCGGATTCGGATGATTTCAGTGTAGAAGGTGTGATAATATCTCGGATTCGGATGATTTCAGTGTAGAAGGTGTGATAATATCTCGGATTCGGATGATTTCAGTGTAGAAGGTGTGATAATATCTCGGATTCGGATGATTTCAGTGTAGAAGGTGTGATAATATCTCGGATTCGGATGATTTCAGTGTAGAAGGTGTGATAATATCTCGGATTCGGATGATTTCAGTGTAGAAGGTGTGATAATATCTCGGATTCGGATGATTTCAGTGTAGAAGGTGTGATAATATCTCGGATTCGGATGATTTCAGTGTAGAAGGTGTGATAATATCTCGGATTCGGATGATTTCAGGGTAGAAGGTGTGATAATATCTCGGATTCGGATGATCTCAGTATAGAAGGTGTGATAATATCTCGGATTCGGATGATTTCAGTGTAGAAGGTGTGATAATATCTCGGATTCGGATGATCTCAGTGTAGAAGGTGTGATAATATCTCGGATTCGGATGATTTCAGTGTAGAAGGTGTGATAATATCTCGGATTCGGATGATTTCAGTGTAGAAGGTGTGATAATATCTCGGATTCGGATGATTCTCAGTGTAGAAGGTGTGATAATATCTCGGATTCGGATGATTTCAGTGTAGAAGGTGTGATAATATCTCGGATTCGGATGATTTCAGTGTAGAAGGTGTGATAATATCTCGGATTCGGATGATTTCAGTGTAGAAGGTGTGATAATATCTCGGATTCGGATGATTTCAGTGTAGAAGGTGTGATAATATCTCGGATTCGGATGATTTCAGTGTAGAAGGTGTGATAATATCTCGGATTCGGATTGATTTCAGTGTAGAAGGTGTGATAATATCTCGGATTCGGATGATTTCAGTGTAGAAGGTGTGATAATATCTCGGATTCGGATGATTTCAGTGTAGAAGGTGTGATAATATCTCGGATTCGGATGATTTCAGTGTAGAAGGTGTGATAATATCTCGGATTCGGATTATCTCAGTGTAGAAGGTGTGATAATATCTCAGATTCGGATGATTTCAGTGTAGAAGGTGTGATAATATCTTGGATTCGGATGATCTCAGTATAGAAGGTGTGATAATATCTCGGATTCGGATGATCTCAGTATAGAAGGTGTGATAATATCTCGGATTCGGATTATCTCAGTATAGAAGGTGTGATAATATCTCGGATTCGGATGATTTCAGGGTAGAAGGTGTGATAATATCTCGGATTCGGATGATCTCAGTATAGAAGGTGTGATAATATCTCGGATTCGGATGATTTCAGTGTAGAAGGTGTGATAAAATCTCGGATTCGGATGATTTCAGTATAGAAGGTGTGATAATATCTCGGATTCGGATGATTTCAGTGTAGAAGGTGTGATAATATCTCGGATTCGGATGATTTCAGTGTAGAAGGTGTGATAATATCTCGGATTCGGATGATTTCAGTGTAGAAGGTGTGATAATATCTCGGATTCGGATGATTTCAGTGTAGAAGGTGTGATAATATCTCGGATTCGGATGATTTCAGGGTAGAAGGTGTGATAATATCTCGGATTCGGATGATTTCAGTGTGGAAGGTGTGATAATATCTCGGATTCGGATGATTTCAGTGTAGAAGGTGTGATAATATCTCGGATTCGGATGATCTCAGTATAGAAGGTGTGATAATATCTCGGATTCGGATGATTTCAGGGTAGAAGGTGTGATAATATCTCGGATTCGGATTATCTCAGTGTAGAAGGTGTGATAATATCTCGGATTTGGATGATTTCAGTGTAGAAGGTGTGATAATATCTCGGATTCGGATGATTTCAGTGTAGAAGGTGTGATAATATCTCGGATTCGGATGATTTCAGTGTAGAAGGTGTGATAATATCTCGGATTCGGATGATTTCAGTGTAGAAGGTGTGATAATATCTCGGATTCGGATGATTTCAGTGTAGAAGGTGTGATAATATCTCGGATTCGGATGATTTCAGTGTAGAAGGTGTGATAATATCTCGGATTCGGATGATTTCAGTGTAGAAGGTGTGATAATATCTCGGATTCGGATGATTTCAGTGTAGAAGGTGTGATAATATCTCGGATTCGGATGATTTCAGTGTAGAAGGTGTGATAATATCTCGGATTCGGATGATTTCAGTGTAGAAGGTGTGATAATATCTCGGATTCGGATGATTTCAGTGTAGAAGGTGTGATAATATCTCGGATTCGGATGATTTCAGTGTAGAAGGTGTGATAATATCTCGGATTCGGATGATTTCAGTGTAGAAGGTGTGATAATATCTCGGATTCGGATGATTTCAGTGTAGAAGGTGTGATAATATCTCAGATTCGGATGATTTTAGTGTAGAAGGTGTGATAATATCTTGGATTCGGATGATCTCAGTATAGAAGGTGTGATAATATCTCGGATTCGGATGATCTCAGTATAGAAGGTGTGATAATATCTCGGATTCGGATTATCTCAGTGTAGAAGGTGTGATAATATCTCAGATTCGGATGATTTCAGGGTAGAAGGTGTGATAATATCTCGGATTCGGATGATCTCAGTATAGAAGGTGTGATAATATCTCGGATTCGGATGATTTCAGTGTAGAAGGTGTGATAATATCTCGGATTCGGATGATCTCAGTGTAGAAGGTGTGATAATATCTCGGATTCGGATGATTTCAGTGTAGAAGGTGTGATAATATCTCGGATTCGGATGATTTCAGTGTAGAAGGTGTGATAATATCTCGGATTTGGATGATTTCAGTGTGGAAGGTGTGATAATATCTCGGATTCGGATGATTTCAGTGTAGAAGGTGTGATAATATCTCGGATTCGGATGATTTCAGTGTAGAAGGTGTGATAATATCTCGGATTCGGATGATTTCAGTGTAGAAGGTGTGATAATATCTCGGATTCGGATGATTTCAGTGTAGAAGGTGTGATAATATCTCGGATTCGGATGATTTCAGTGTAGAAGGTGTGATAATATCTCGGATTCGGATGATTTCAGTGTAGAAGGTGTGATAATATCGGATTCGGATTCAGTGTAGAAGGTGGATTATTCTCAGTGTAGAAGGTGTGATAATATCTCAGATTCGGATGATTTTAGTGTAGAAGGTGTGATAATATCTTGGATTCGGATGATCTCAGTATAGAAGGTGTGATAATATCTCGGATTCGGATGATCTCAGTATAGAAGGTGTGATAATATCTCGGATTCGGATTATCTCAGTATAGAAGGTGTGATAATATCTCGGATTCGGATGATTTCAGGGTAGAAGGTGTGATAATATCTCGGATTCGGATGATCTCAGTATAGAAGGTGTGATAATATCTCGGATTCGGATGATTTCAGTGTAGAAGGTGTGATAATATCTCGGATTCGGATGATCTCAGTGTAGAAGGTGTGATAATATCTCGGATTCGGATGATTTCAGTGTAGAAGGTGTGATAATATCTTGGATTCGGATGATTTCAGTGTAGAAGGTGTGATAATATCTCGGATTCGGATGATTTCAGTGTGGAAGGTGTGATAATATCTCGGATTCGGATGATTTCAGTGTAGAAGGTGTGATAATATCTCGGATTCGGATGATTTCATAGAAGGTGTGATAATATCAGTGTAGATTTCAGGTGTGATAATATCGGATTCGGATATCTCGAAGGTGTGATAATATCTCGGATTCGGATGATTTCAGTGTAGAAGGTGTGATAATATCTCGGATTCGGATGATTTCAGTGTAGAAGGTGTGATAATATCTCAGATTCGGATGATTTCAGGGTAGAAGGTGTGATAATATCTCGGATTCGGATGATTTCAGGGTAGAAGGTGTGATAATATCTCGGATTCGGATTATCTCAGTGTAGAAGGTGTGATAATATCTCGGATTCGGATGATTTTAGTACAGAACGTGTTGTGTGAAGAACGAGAAGACAGAAATGAACTGAAATAAGATATATTTACACAGCGGAACACTCATCTCCAGTATTGCGCAGGGATTGGGGGGGGACACGGGGGGGAGGAGGGGGCGGGGAGACATCGAAGCCACCCAATCCATGCTCCCGGAGGACATTTGGGGGAATTACAGTCAATTAGAAGTCAGTTGGGAAGGAGAATTTGGGCTCCTCCTGCAGGTTGGGAGGGGGAAGGGAAGGCAGTCATATGATGAATGTAAACCTCAGAGACAGAATCTTGTGGAAGGAGAGCGGAGCCTCCCAGGCAGTGCGGGGCCACAGGGGACACGAGGAGTCCTGGATAAGGGGGAGGGGCTGATATTTTCCTGCCATGTTATCGGTGGGGGCACTTAGAGACAAGCAAGCAAACATGATGCCCCTCCCCCTCATGGTGCCCAATGGGGTTCATCCTTCCTGCCCAAAGTCTTCTGTAAATTTCTTCACTTTTAGCAAATCCTCGGAATTCACGGTGGGCCGAGTCGTCACCAAAGATCGCAGCATGTCGGACTGGGGGGCAGAAAAACACCAGAAACCGGTTAGATCGTCCACACCCCCCCCCCCCCCATCTGCTCTAGTCTGGGCTTAAAGGGGATGTGAAGATAAAAAAGCCTTCTGTGTGCCCCTCAATCCCCCCTAATACTTACCTGAGCCCCCTCAATCCCCCCCTAATAGGCACCTGAGCCCCCTCAATCCCCCCTAATACTTACCTGAGCCCCCTCAATCCCCCCCGTAATACTTACCTGAGCCCCCTCAATCCCCCCCGTAATACTTACCTGAGCCCCCTCAGTCCCCCCTAATACGCACCTGAGCCCCCTCCATCCCCCCCTAATACGCACCTGAGCCCCCTCAATCCCTCCCTAATACTTACCTGAGCCCCCTCAGTCCCCCCTAATACGCACCTGAGCCCCCTCAGTCCCCCCTAATACTTACCTGAGCCCCCTCAATCCCCCCCTAATACGCACCTGAGCCCCCTCAGTCCCCCCTAATACTTACTTGAGCCCCCTTAACCCCCCCTAATACTTACCTGAGCCCCCTCAGTCCCCCCTAATACGCACCTGAGCCCCCTCAATCCCCCCTAATACGCACCTGAGCCCCCTCAATCCCCCCCTAATACGCACCTGAGCCCCCTCAATCCCTCCCTAATACTTACCTGAGCCCCCTCAATCCCCCCCTAATACGCACCTGAGCCCCCTCAATCCCCCCTAATACGCACCTGAGCCCCCTCAATCCCCCCTAATACGCACCTGAGCCCCCTCAATCCCCCCTAATACGCACCTGAGCCCCCTCAATCCCTCCCTAATACTTACCTGAGCCCCCTCAATCCCCCCTAATACTTACCTGAGCCCCCTCAATCCCCCCTAATACGCACCTGAGCCCCCTCAATCCCCCCTAATACGCACCTGAGCCCCCTCAATCCCCCCTAATACGCACCTGAGCCCCCTCAATCCCCCCTAATACGCACCTGAGCCCCCTCAATCCCCCCTAATACTTACTTGAGCCCCCTTAATCCCCCCTAATACGCACCTGAGCCCCCTCAGTCCCCCCTAATACGCACCTGAGCCCCCTCAATCCCCCCTAATACGCACCTGAGCCCCCTCAATCCCCCCCTAATACGCACCTGAGCCCCCTCAATCCCCCCCTAATACGCACCTGAGCCCCCTCAATCCCCCCCTAATACGCACCTGAGCCCCCTCAATCCCCCCCTAATACTTACCTGAGCCCCCTCAATCCCCCCCTAATACTTACCTGAGCCCCCTCAATCCCCCCTAATATTTACCTGAGCCCCCTCAATACCGCCAATATGCACCTGAGCCCCTCAACCCCACCTAATACTTACCTGAGCCCCCTCAATCCCCCCTAATATTTACCTGAGCCCCCTCAATACCGCCAATATGCACCTGAGCCCCTCAACCCCACCTAATACTTACCTGAGCCCCTCAACCCCACCTAATACTCACCCAAGCCCCCTCAATATGCACCTGAGCCCCCTCAATATGCACCTGAGCCCCCTTAATCCCCCCTAATACGCACCTGAGCCCTCCTAATAATCCCAAACCCCCTCAATCTCCTAATCCCACTCAATCCCCCCCCCCAATACTCACCTGAGCCCCTCAACCCCCCCAAATAAGCACCCAGGCCCCCTCAATCTCCTACTACTCGCCTGAGCCCCCTCAATACGCACCTAAGCCCCTCAGTCCCCCCAATACGCACCTGAGCCCCCTCAATCCCCCCCAATACTCACCTGAGCCCCCTTAATCCCCCCTAATACTCACCAGAGCCCATCTAGATCCAGTAAAGTTGAGGAGTGACTTGGCTGCCCAAGACCCTCCCTTCCCATTGGCTCCCACTGCTGTCAATCAAATTTAGTGAGCCATTGAGGAGAGAGGGGGCGGGGCCGGACCACTTTTCATGTTACACCCTAAATATGGAACAAGTTCAAAAAGCTAAAAGATCGTCCCTGGAAGGAACCAATCACAGCGATCCATTAGACAGCGGAGGATCTCCCTGATTGGCCGATCGCTCTCATAGGACACCTACCATGCAGACGATGGGCTCCAGGAGTTTATCTCCTTGCACCTCCATCCAGGTCATCTCAATGGCTCCGGGGTCTCCAGGGGAACACGGCGTCAGCAGGTCGTCCACAGTGGCCCCGGGGTTAGTACGAGACGGGCCCCGTACCTGACACATAAAGAACAACCAATCAGAACGTCCGTCACACGGATCTCCTAACACACGAGATGGGCGGCTCTTTACCTTCTTGAAGTGGGTGGCGGACTGCACTTTGCGCACCGGCTGCATTAATGCGTCGCGCACGATGACGCTGATATCCGCCCCCGAGTAGCCGTCCGTTTTCTGCGCCAATTCCCGAATATTCACCTCGCTGAGGCTGTGGGGGGTGTTCCCCAGGTGGAGGCGGAACACCTGAGCTCTGGCCGCCTCCTCCGGGAGTGGGATGTAAATTCGCTTCTCAAACCTGAGAATAAAAAAAGTGCGTTCTGTGAGACACGCAGCGCATGCGCGGCCTATAAACTGCGCCCCTCCCCCACCCCGTGTACTTACCTCATCCGCTCGCTTGACTTGTATGACTGCGCCCCTCCCCCCACCCTGTGTACTTACCTAATCCGCTCACTTGACTTGTATGACTGCGCCCCTCCCCCCGTGTACTTACCTCATCCGCTCGCTCGACTTGTATGACTGCGCCCCTCCCCCACCCTGTGTACTTACCTCATCCGCTCGCTTGACTTGTATGACTGTGCCCCTCCCCCCGTGTACTTACCTAATTCGCTCGCTTGACTTGTATGACTGCACCCCTCCCCCTGTGTACTTACCTAATCCGCTCGCTTGACTTGTATGACTGCGCCCCTCCCCCACCCTGTGTACTTACCTAATCCACTCGCTTGACTTGTATGACTGCGCCCCTCCCCCACCCTGTGTACTTACCTCATCCGCTCGCTTGACTTGTATGACTGCGCCCCTCCCCCACCCCGTGTACTTACCTCATCCGCTCGCTTGACTTGTATGACTGCGCCCCTCCCCCACCCTGTGTACTTACCTAATCCACTCGCTCGACTTGTATGACTGCGCCCCTCCCCCCGTGTACTTACCTAATTCGCTCGCTTGACTTGTATGACTGCACCCCTCCCCCTGTGTACTTACCTAATCCGCTCGCTTGACTTGTATGACTGTGCCCCTCCCCCCGTGTACTTACCTCATCCGCTCGCTTGACTTGTATGACTGCGCCCCTCCCCCCACCCCGTGTACTTACCTCATCCGCTCGCTTGACTTGTATGACTGCGCCCCTCCCCCCACCCTGTGTACTTACCTAATCCGCTCACTTGACTTGTATGACTGCGCCCCTCCCCCCGTGTACTTACCTAATTCGCTCGCTTGACTTGTATGACTGCGCCCCTCCCCCCGTGTACTTACCTCATCCGCTCGCTTGACTTGTATGACTGCGCCCCTCCCCCCGTGTACTTACCTAATTCGCTCGCTTGACTTGTATGACTGCGCCCCTCCCCCCGTGTACTTACCTCATCCGCTCGCTTGACTTATATGACTGCGCCCCTCCCCCCGTGTACTTACCTAATCCACTCGATTGACTTGTATGACCGCACTGCACCCCTCCCCCACCATGTGTACTTACCTAATCCGCTCACTTGACTTGTATGACTGCGCCCCTCCCCCACCCTGTGTACTTACCTAATCTGCTCGCTTGACTTGTATGACTGTGCCCCTCCCCCCGTGTACTTACCTAATCCGCTCGCTTGACTTGTATGACTGCGCCCCTCCCCCCGTGTACTTACCTAATCCACTCGATTGACTTGTATGACCGCACTGCACCCCTCCCCCACCATGTGTACTTACCTAATCCGCTCGCTTGACTTGTATGACTGCGCCCCTCCCCCACCCTGTGTACTTACCTAATCTGCTCGCTTGACTTGTATAACTGCACTGCGCCCCT
Source organism: Rana kukunoris (assembly GCA_029574335.1). Classification (NCBI taxonomy): domain Eukaryota; kingdom Metazoa; phylum Chordata; class Amphibia; order Anura; family Ranidae; genus Rana; species Rana kukunoris. Next base: position 69,479 of record JAJQKJ010002946.1, on the reverse strand, counting down.
CCCCCTGTGTACTTACCTAATCCGCTCGCTTGACTTGTATGACTGTGCCCCTCCCCCACCCTGTCTACTTACCTAATCCGCTCGCTTGACTTGTATGACTGCGCCCCTCCCCCCATGTACTTACCTCATCCGCTCGCTTGACTTGTATGACTGCGCCCCTCCCCCCGTGTACTTACCTCATCCGCTCGCTTGACTTGTATGACTGCGCCCCTTCCCCCGTGTACTTACCTCATCCGCTCGCTTGACTTGTATGACTGCGCCCCTTCCCCCGTGTACTTACCTCATCCGCTCGCTTGACTTGTATGACTGCGCCCCTCCCCCTGTGTACTTACCTAATCCGCTCGCTTGACTTGTATGACCGCACTGCGCCCCTCCCCCCACCATGTGTACTTACCTAATCCACTCGCTCGACTTGTATGACTGCACCCCTCCCCCTGTGTACTTACCTAATCCGCTCGCTTGACTTGTATGACCGCACTGCGCCCCTCCCCCCACCATGTGTACTTACCTAATCCACTCGCTCGACTTGTATGACTGCGCCCCTCCCCCTGTGTACTTACCTAATCCGCTCGCTTGACTTGTATGACTGCACCCCTCCCCCCGTGTACTTACCTCATCCGCTCGCTTGACTTGTATGACCGCACTGCGCCCCTCCCCCCACCCTGTGTACTTACCCAATCCGCTCGCCTGACTTGTATGACCGCACTGCGCCCCTCCCCCCACCCTGTGTACTTACCTAATCCGCTCGCTTGACTTGTATGACCGCACTGCGCCCCTCCCCCCACCCTGTGTACTTACCTAATCCGCTCGCTTGACTTGTATGACTGCGCTGCGCCCCCCCCCCCCTGTGTACTTACCTAATTCGCTCGCTTGACTTCTATGACCGCACTGCGGCTTTATACATCGTCTTTTGGGACAACAAAAACAACAACCCGCTGCATGAAGGGACCTAGAAATCCGAAATGCAGCAATAGTGCCCCATGTGGTACTTCCAGGAACTGCAGAGATTGCGGTTACACCCCCCTCACATTTCTACTGGCCCATTACCATGATAGGCTGGCACACTGACCAATAGGATTGTGCAGGAGGCAGGAAGGGACGAGCAGCGGCGATTGGCCTTTGCGCCCTCTGGTGGTGGATACTGGAAGATGTTTTGCTGTAGAAATCTCTAAACTCTCAGCAAAGTTCTCCCTACTAGAGATGAGCTCAGAACTTCCCCTCATCCCCAACTCCGATCGACCACAAAGGGGCGGGGCTCGGGAGACATCCATACGTAGCTACGAAATTCACTAAATGTGCGCATGTCTCCATATGAAAGCAATGATGCCACCATCATCCCGCCCCTTTGTTTACATGTGCTGCGGGGGAGGAATGACCCGCCCCTTTGTTTACATGTGCTGCGGGGGGAGGAATGACCCGCCCCTTTGTTTACATGTGCTGCGGGGGAGGAATGACCCGCCCCTTTGTTTACATGTGCTGCGGGGGAGGAATGACCCGCCCCTTTGTTTACATGTGCTGCGGGGGAGGAATGACCCACCCCTTTGTTTACATGTGCTGCGGGGGAGGAATGACCCACCCCTTTGTTTACATGTGCTGCGGGGGAGGAATCACCCGCCCCTTTGTTTACATGTGCTGCGGGGGAGGAATCACCCGCCCCTTTGTTTACATGTGCTGCGGGGGAGGAATCACCCGCCCCTTTGTTTACATGTGCTGCGGGGGAGGAATGACCCGCCCCTTTGTTTACATGTGCTGCGGGGGAAATAAATGAATAAATAAAATAATCACAATTGGGCCCCCAGACTCATCTCTGCTCCCCACTGACCAGATTGTTCTATCTCTGACCGAGGGGGAATGTCGGACCTCTGCAGGGAGACCACTGCTTTCACATGGGTCTCATCTACAGCAAGCTGACAGGAAAATAACTGGACATCCTGAGTAGCTGCACCCCCCCCACCCCCCCCCCAGGACAAACACGTCAAATTCCGACCGCCAGGAACGTGTGAAGCACAACACTACGACCACCCGGAATTCCCAATGGAATATGCGATGAAGACATTTCGATCGTGTGTACGAGGCATTTCACTTTACATTCCTTTCATTGTCTAAGGTTTGCAGAGTGAAAATGGGTAAAAACCCGGGACAGGAAATGAGAGAAATGGGGGTCACCAGGACAGGAAATGAGAGAAATGGGGGTCACCAGGACAGGAAATGAGAGAAATGGGGGTCACCAGGACAGGAAATGAGGGAAATGGGGGTCACCAGGACAGGAAATGAGGGAAATGGGGGTCACCAGGACAGGAAATGAGAGAAACAGGGGTCACCAGGACAGAAAAATAAGAGCAGAGGTTCTAATCCTTCCCCAAGACTTCCTCTGACGGTGACACCTTATTATTCAGACTCTCCAGTGGGGACACAGACAAGTACTAACCCCTCCCCCTCTCCATACAAAAAAACAAACAAACCCACAATGATTGGAGTTCGGCTTTCCGCACCGATCCAGACAGCGGATGGCGCTCTCACCTTCTTCGGATGGCAGAGTCCAGCACCCAGGGTATGTTTGTAGCTCCCAGGACAAGGATCCCATCATTGTTATTGCCGACACCTGAGAGGAGAGAGTGGCACTGTGTTATGTGGGACCCGGGTCACATGCTGGGCCCCCCCGGGACACCGAGCCAACAGGACTACCCCCTCCCCCAACACCAGGCACTCTCACCCCCTCCCCCAATACCAGGCACTCTCACCCCTCCCCCAATACCAGGCACTCTTACCCCCTTCCTACCCCCAATACCGGGCACTCTTACCCCCTTCCTACCCCCCACCCCCCTCCCCCAATACCGGGCACTCACCCCCTCGCCCAATACCAGGCACTCTCACCCCCTCCCTCAATACCAGGCACTCTCACCCCCTCCCCCAATACCAGGCACTCTCACCCCCTCCCCCAATACCAGGCACTCTTACCCCCTTCCTACCCCCAATACCGGGCACTCTTACCCCCTTCCTACCCCCAATACCGGGCACTCTTACCCCCTTCCTAACCCCCACCCCCTCCCCCAATACCGGGCACCCTCACCCACTTTCTACCCCCAATACCAGACAGACACTCTCACCCCCTTCTTACCCTCCTCCGCCAATACCGGGCACTCTCAACCCTTCCTACCCCCTCCTCCGATTTTGAGTAACAATTACTCAGTCATGTAACACTGCACCCAAAATGTCATTTTTATTTTTTTCACACAAATAGAGCTTTTTTTTGGTGGTATTTAATCACTACTGGGGGTTTAATATTTTGCAAAAAAATAAATAAATAAATAAGCAATTGTTTTTTCCGGCGCTGATGAGGTGGCACTGATGGGCGCCGATGAGGCGGCACTGATGGGGCTCTGTGCAGGTCTCCCCTGTAAGGAAATGCCGCTGATCGGCTCGGTCAGTGTAAGGCGACACCCAAACCAGCTCAGGCTGGATTCTCCTTTAATATGTTTATGTATTGAGCGCTACCCCCTCGGGAGCCGCTGGTTAGATTTGGGATCGGCGTGTCACCTCTGTAGCATGTCTAGGGGTATGATGATGAATAGATGATGTGAGCAATGATAGAATGTCCAAACAGCGAGGTGTCTCAATGGAAGTAGGAGTGGTGCCTCTGCCACAGACTCGGCTCAATGGAAGTAGGAGTGGTGCCTCTGCCACAGACTCGGCTCAATGGAAGTAGGAGTGGTGCCTCTGCCACAGACTCGGCTCAATGGAAGTAGGAGTGGTGCCTCTGCCACAGACTCGGCTAAATGGAAGTAGGAGTGGTGCCTCTGCCACAGACTCGGCTCAATGGCAGTAGGAGTGGTGCCTCTGCCACAGACTTGGCTCAATGGAAGTAGGAGTGGTGCCTCTGCCACAGACTCGGCTCAATGGAAGTAGGAGTGGTGCCTCTGCCACAGGCTTGGCTCAATGGAAGTAGGAGTGGTGCCTCTGCCACAGGCTCGGCTCAATGGAAGTAGGAGTGGTGCCTCTGCCACAGGCTTGGCTCAATGGAAGTAGGAGTGGTGCCTCTGCCACAGACTCGGCTCAATGGAAGTAGGAGTGGTGCCTCTGCCACAGACTCGGCTCAATGGAAGTAGGAGTGGTGCCTCTGCCACAGACTTGGCTCAATGGAAGTAGGAGTGGTGCCTCTGCCACAGACTCGGCTCAATGGAAGTAGGAGTGGTGCCTCTGCCACAGACTCGGCTCAATGGAAGTAGGAGTGGTGCCTCTGCCACAGACTTGGCTCAATGGAAGTAGGAGTGGTGCCTCTGCCACAGACTTGGCTCAATGGAAGTAGGAGGGGTGCCTCTGCCACAGACTTGGCTCAATGGAAGTAGGAGTGGTGCCTCTGCCACAGACTTGGCTCAATGGAAGTAGGAGTGGTGCCTCTGCCACAGGCTTGGCTCAATGGAAGTAGGAGTGGTGCCTCTGCCACAGACTCGGCTCAATGGAAGGAGTGGTGCCTCTGCCACAGACTTGGCTCAATGGAAGTAGGAGTGGTGCCTCTGCCACAGACTCGGCTCAATGGAAGTAGGAGTGGTGCCTCTGCCACAGACTCGGCTCAATGGAAGTAGGAGTGGTGCCTCTGCCACAGACTCGGCTCAATGGAAGTAGGAGTGGTGCCTCTGCCACAGACTTGGCTCAATGGAAGTAGGAGTGGTGCCTCTGCCACAGACTTGGCTCAATGGAAGTAGGAGTGGTGCCTCTGCCACAGATGTGGCTCAATGGAAGTAGGAGTGGTGCCTCTGCCACATACTCGGCTCAATGGAAGTAGGAGTGGTGCCTCTGCCACAGATGTGGCTCAATGGAAGTAGGAGTGGTGCCTCTGCCACATACTCGGCTCAATGGAAGTAGGAGTGGTGCCTCTGCCACAGATGTGGCTCAATGGAAGTAGGAGTGGTGCCTCTGCCACATACTCGGCTCAATGGAAGTAGGAGTGGTGCCTCTGCCACAGACTTGGCTCAATGGAAGTAGGAGTGGTGCCTCTGCCACAGACTCGGCTCAATGGAAGTAGGAGTGGTGCCTCTGCCACAGACTCGGCTCAATGGAAGTAGGAGTGGTGCCTCTGCCACAGACTCGGATCAATGGAAGTAGGAGTGGTGCCTCTGCCACAGACTCGGCTCAATGGAAGTAGGAGTGGTGCCTCTGCCACAGACTCGGCTCAATGGAAGTAGGAGTGGTGCCTCTGCCACAGACTCGGCTCAATGGAAGTAGGAGTGGTGCCTCTGCCACACACTTGGCTCAATGGAAGTAGGAGTGGTGCCTCTGCCACAGACTCGGCTCAATGGAAGTAGGAGTGGTGCCTCTGCCACAGACTTGGCTCAATGGAAGTAGGAGTGGTGCCTCTGCCACATGCCCCGACTCTGGAAATGCAGCTTAATGGAGCGATTCCTTCTCAATAGAAATAGTTGCCTCAATCTCCCTCAGGTAGTTCTCGACATAGGTGGCCAACTGACAGGTTGCCATCAGACAAACTCCCAGTGTACGGCACCTCGATCCCCGATGGCTCGTCAAGGCCCTATTGGATGGCCTGCCTCCGGGCTCTCCTCAGACTGACTCCCCACCGAACAGCACAACTCGCTTGGGATCTTCTATTGAAACCCTGGGTCCCATTGCGGCTTCAGTCGCTCCGAGCCAGCATGGTCCCGGAGCCAAAGACAACGCGTAGCATGTGCGCCCCGGGCCTGGTAGGCCATCTCGCCAGGGCCCGTGATGTGCGCACACCCTGAAGGTGGGTGCCGCACCCGGATCCAACCTCGAACTCCCTTCCGTCTAAACAGAAGTACCCTCCCCAGCATGCCCTGCGAGGGAAAACCTTCTCCGATTGGCTGCTGGCAAGAAGGAGCTCCCACCTGAACTCCACTGCCGCTCCGAGATGGAAAGGCATCTTTGGAACACAGAATGAACCGACAGCACAGCGACTAAATTGGTACAATCACTGCGATGAGGGCCAAGTAACTCTCTCACCCCCCTCTAAATTTAAACAGCGTCCGTACTTGGAAGTACAGGGGCGCTACATGTAAAAAAACTTTAATCTGTATGAATGTAAAACTTCCATTGAATAAGTGACTTCCTGTTATAGGGTGACAGTCATCCGAAAATGGCATGTGACCGCCACTGGAGCGACGACGGGTAGGCAAGAAATGACTGCAAGAGGTTGGAGGAAATCAGCAGCAATGAAATGTGAAGAAAAACCTGTCAGTTTATAGCAGACGGCGCTTTACAAACTAAATATCATCCGCTTAGCTTTCCATCTTCCGTAAACCCATCAACTTAACATTGCATATGATTGGGACCCCCACACCCCCACTTTATATCCTTGTGCTTGAGATGGCGCTCAGCATTACATCCCCACATTCATAGAGACTTGTACACCCCAATAGCACACCACTTGTATCACCATTTTGTCTAATTATTCACTTGGTCAGCGCAGAAGACCCATTTTATACCATCAACTTACATTGCCGACACCTGCCGGGCATGCGACTGTCACGTTGGTTGTGCTCAGTCAGATCATCCAATGGCTGCAGTCATAACGGATCACATGTGGAGCATCATGGCAGATTACACAGAGGCCAAGATGGCGGCTCCTACTGGCTCAGATATTTCCTCTACAATCTGACCGATGCGGGCGCTGCGGCCTACACACAGGCACACTATTGCATATTATTTGGGACTGCCCGGTGCTCCAAACTTTTTGACAACCAGTACTTAAGCTCATACAGAAACTCACGGATGTCCCCCTTCAGGATAACCCGGCTGCGATTCTCCTTAATCTCACCACCCCCCCCAATCAAGGAAAAGTTACCATAAATCCCTCCTCAAACATCTCCTTAATGCTGCCCGGGTCAGAATCCCACTTCTCTGGAAGCAACAGTCTGCACCCACGGTGTCCCAATGGTTCACATGGGTGAGAGACTTCGAGCAAATGGAAGATCTGACCTCTGCGCTGCGAGGTAAGTCGGAGGAACATAAGTCCAGATGGATTCACTGGAACCTCTTTCGCTTCTCTGGCGAATTTCCCTGATACATGGCTGGATCCACCATGTAGGATCCCCAGCGTCCGTTCAGTGTTACCGATCTGCCCCTCCCCTCCTGTCACAACCCCCCCCCCCCCCCCGTTTTTTTTTCCCTCTTATAGTTTCTCTCAATGCAAAAAATGAAACAAAATGTGATGAGCATGGATGTTTACCCTGTATTAGACTTCAGCGAGTGATGGTGATCCTTACCCACATGCAACGGTTTTGTATGGTCATTATATCTCATATAATAATATATAATTGAGACGAGAAAGCTAGCACAAAACTTTGCAGTTCTTGGTGGTGGAGTAGGACGCTCCGGACCCTCCGCACGAGTCGCTCCACCCAGGGCCTAGACAGCTAGTCAGCTCCCAGCCAGGTTACTCTCCCATCTGCAACCTCAGCTCCCACCGTGCGCCAGCATCTCCATCTGCCTGCTCTTGGCTTCCGCCTCAAAGGTAAGCCCCTGGCACAGAGCTACCCCATCTTCCCAGTACCTCGTGGAACCATTCGGCGGCCGCGATTTTATCTTAATGACGACGAAATTATCTTAAACTCAACAGCTCCAAAACAGAACTTCTCCTGTTTCACGCCAGTCGCAAGAGTCAACTTGCAACAACTTGGATACCCCCGCCCATTCTGGGCAAAATCATCACCCCTAGCGCCAAAGTCAAAAGTCTCGGGGTCATCTTGGACACCTACATGACAATGGACACACAAATAGGGTCAGTAGTCAGCGGATCTCACCATCTGCTGCGCCTACTACGTAGACTTATTCCATTTATTCCCAAAGAAGACTTAGCGGTCGTGGTGGGAACAATTGTGAACTCCAGACTGGACTATGCAAATGCCCTTTACCTCGGACTCCCCAAGTACCAAATCTCTCGTCTGCAAGTCGTTCAAAATACGGCCACCAGACTTGTGACTGGGAAAAAACCCTGGGAATCAATCTCACCTTCACTGAGAACCCTTCACTGAGATGCCTTCACTGAGATGCCTTCACTGGTTACCAGTAAAAGACAGAATTACTCTTAAAGCTCTCTGTCTAACGCATAGATGTATCCATGGAAATGCTCCCCATTATCTATGCGAAAAAGATAGAAGCCCATAATCCCAATCGCGTTCTGCGATCCACCAATCAAAATCTTCTCCAGATACCCCAAGTCCAAAGGAGAAAGAAGATTTGCCAACCAGCATTCGGTTGGAGGAAAACCACTTGGCCTTCAGAAGAAAGATCAAGACTCACCTCTTTTGATGTCAAAGGAGACAGGAACAACAAGCGCCCAGAGGCGATTTAGTTCGCATGTGCCGCGCTATATAAGTTCTTCATTCATTCATTCATTCATTCATTCATATGTTCATTGCAATTTATCAGTAATGTGAAGTTACTTTTATACTTGTTTCTGCGTCTTATCTTTAAATAAAAAAAAATTGGCGGCTCACTTGGGTGACATGATAGGAGGGATTTGTGCAATCTATGAGGAAGCCTACCTTGCATCTGCACCAGGAACTCCGTCTTGATTCTGCGGGCAGCTTCACTTTCATTCTCATTCCGAGAGCCGCAGAGGGAGTCCACCTCATCGATGAAAATGATGGAAGGCTTGTGTTGCCGCGCTAATTCAAACAGGTTCTTTACCAGCCTGTAATACACAGAGACAGGTTCTCTTTACCAGCCTGTAATACACAGAGACAGGTTCTCTTTACCAGCCTGTAATACACAGTGACGGGTTCTACGTGCGTTATCTCATCTATAGTGACACTTCAATAGCAGGACCCACCTGTGGAACGGCAGCGATCTACGTGCGTTATCTCATCTATAGTGACACTTCAATAGCAGGACCCACCTGAGGAACGGAGGCGATCTACGTGCGTTATCTCATCTATAGTGACACTTCAATAGCAGGACCCACCTGAGGAACGGCGGCGATCTACGTGCGTTATCTCATCTATAGTGACACTGCAATAGCAGGACCCACCTGAGGAACGGCGGCGATCTACGTGCGTTATCTCATCTATAGTGACACTTCAATAGCAGGACCCACCTGAGGAACGGCGGCGATCTACGTGCGTTATCTCATCTATAGTGACACTTCAATAGCAGGACCCACCTGAGGAACGGAGGCGATCTACGTGCGTTATCTCATCTATAGTGACACTTCAATAGCAGGACCCACCTGAGGAACAGCGGCGATCTACGTGCGTTATCTCATCTATAGTGACACTTCAATAGCAGGACCCACCTGAGGAACGGCGGCGATCTACGTGCGTTATCTCATCTATAGTGACACTGCAATAGCAGGACCCACCTGAGGAACGGCGGCGATCTACGTGCGTTATCTCATCTATAGTGACACTTCAATAGCAGGACCCACCTGAGGAACGGCGGCGATCTACGTGCGTTATCTCATCTATAGTGACACTTCAATAGCAGGACCCACCTGAGGAACGGAGGCGATCTACGTGCGTTATCTCATCTATAGTGACACTTCAATAGCAGGACCCACCTGAGGAACAGCGGCGATCTACGTGCGTTATCTCATCTATAGTGACACTTCAATAGCAGGACCCACCTGAGGAACGGCGGCGATCTACGTGCGTTATCTCATCTATAGTGACACTTCAATAGCAGGACCCACCTGAGGAACGGCGGCGATCTACGTGCGTTATCTCATCTATAGTGACACTTCAATAGCAGGACCCACCTGAGGAATGGCGACGATCTACGTGCGTTATCTCATCTATAGTGACACTTCAATAGCAGGACCCACCTGAGGAACGGCGGCGATCTACGTGCGTTATCTCATCTATAGTGACACTGCAATAGCAGGACCCACCTGAGGAACGGCGGCGATCTACGTGCGTTATCTCATCTATAGTGACACTTCAATAGCAGGACCCGCCCGATGCTTGTAAAAGGAATCTGGAGGCTATTTAGCTACTAGGATTGCTTTACAATAAAAATCTCCGCCGGCTCTCTAAGATGCCGCCATCACCCCGTTATAACGGCTGGCAGTCCGGAGATGAACGGATACGTTGCCCGCAATAAATGCGCCAATCATAGATTGTATTATTCTTGGATCTTCAGCCTCCTTTCCACATTTTCTGGACTGATTTTTGGCTCCTCTGTTGTAAAAAGTCTGTTTGCAGAGAAGTGAGTCAGAGCATAGACCCCCCCCCCTCTCTCATATATATATCACATACACACATGTCTGACCCAAAGGAGATGGTGTGGAGATTGTACAATCTAATGGTATAGTGTATGGCCAGATTTGCACGTTGGTCAGAGTTGTAGGTAGGTGACGAGTTAAGAACCCAATTATATTCAGAGTGGGGGTGATGATGGGAAGTGGGTGATGATGATGGGTGGTGGGTGATGATGATGATGGGGGGGGGGGGTGATGAGTTTTGGGTGGAGTTGTCCTTTAACTCACGTACTTCTCACTTTCTCCCAACCACTTGGACATCAGATCGGAGGACGACACGGAGAAGAAGGTGGAGTTATTGGCTTCGGTTGCTACAGCTTTGGCCAGGTAAGATTTTCCGGTTCCTGGGGGTCCGAAGAGCAAGATACCACGCCAGGGGGTCCTCTTTCCTGGAGAGAAGAAGGGGGAGGGGAGGTCACATGATGACAAATCAGGGAGGAAGTTGTTGATTTAAAGTGAACCCGTCACCCACACTAAAGCTACATGTGCCACCCAGGAGCAGACCCCACAAGGTGCCACCCAGGAGCAGACCCCACAAGGTGCCACCCAGGAGCAGACCCCACAAGGTGCCACCCAGGAGCAGACCCCACAAGGTGCCACCCAGGAGCAGAACCCAAAAGGTGCCACCCAGGAGCAGACCCCACAAGGTGCCACCCAGGAGCAGACCCCACAAGGTGCCACCCAGGAGCAGACCCCACAAGGTGCCACCCAGGAGCAGACCCCACAAGGTGCCACCCAGGAGCAGACCCCACAAGGTGCCACCCAGGAGCAGAACCCACAAGGTGCCACCCAGGAGCAGAACCCACAAGGTGCCACCCAGGAGCAGACCCCACAAGGTGCCACCCAGGAGCAGACCCCACAAGGTGCCACCCAGGAGCAGACCCCACAAGGTGCCACCCAGGAGCAGACCCCACAAGGTGCCACCCAGGAGCAGACCCCACAAGGTGCCACCCAGAAGCAGAACCCACAAGGTGCCACCCAGGAGCAGAACCCACAAGGTGCCACCCAGGAGCAGACCCCACAAGGTGCCACCCAGGAGCAGACCCCACAAGGTGCCACCAACATTCTTGTCTAAGACAGTTTCCTGGGTGCCCCATGTGAAGATCATTTACTATGCAGACTTACAAGGGGAAAACATACAACACCTTTGTGGACAATAAATGTGACATTAAAGTAGAACCAGAGGCAACATGTTGTTTCCATTTCGGATGGAGTAAAGGGGGGGGGGGGGGGGGGGGGGGGTTATAACCCATCAGATTTTTGTTTTGCCATATGTGTTCCATTGAAGAGATTTCCCTTCACTTCCTGTCCCATAACCAAACAGGAAGTGAGAAGAAATCCCAGGTCACCAGAAGTAGCGTCCCCTCTATTACTTTTCTGGGAACAACCTAAATTTGGAATTTCCTTTCACTGATGAGGGTAAACAGGACAAATGGGGGGGGGGGGGGGATGTCCATAACGGGGGTACAGACAGCAATAGAAAACCCGACAGGGGGTCTAATCCCTTTCCACTCCGTCTAGCACTAAAATGAAAAGTTTTGCCTTCAGGTTTCCCCTTCTGGGGTCTGATGAGCTTCAGCAAGTTGTGAAGATTTGTTCATTTATTCACAATGAAAAAAGGTAAGGAAGTGGGAGGAGTCACAGGGTGGATTATGGGTAGAAAGTGCCCGCCCTTTATATAGGGACATCCTGGTCATAGACATGGAAACCCTTTATTTCGATCACAGAGAGAGCGATCGTTTCAGGACCATGCTGGGTCCCTTCAAAAAGAAAAAGTGCAGTGCTGGCCCTTTAAGAACTTCCATTATATGTGTCCTAATGACTTCCATCAAACATTCTAATCGATAAAGTCGATCTTCCATATATAACATGCAGAGTGTATCGAACCCTTCCTCACATGCCGGGGGGGGGGGGGGGGGTCCTGGAACATCGCTATCCATGGGGATCATAGAGGAATGAAGACCTCGGCACTATGATGTCATAAAGGTTGTACACTGTGACCAATCAGGAGTGGTGGCCATACCCTTCTGATCCCATGGCTGGATCCAGTATAGTGTGTGAGGGATAAACCATAGAAGCATCTTTATAGGGGAATCAGAACACTATGGAAGGTTCTCTGCCAATCACAGAGCCGAGATCAGGGAGCGGAGGATTCTGGGAAAACACTGACCTGTGAATAGATGAGGGAGCGGAGGATTCTGGGAAAACACGGACCTATGAAATGGATGAGGGAGCGGGGGCTTCTGGGAAAACACGGACCTATGAATAGATGAGGGAGCGGAGGATTCTGGGAAAACACGGACCTATGAATAGATGAGGGAGCGGGGGATTCTGGGAAAACACGGACCTATGAATAGATGAGGGAGCGGGGGCTTCTGGGAAAACACGGACCTATGAAATGGATGAGGGAGCGGGGGCTTCTGGGAAAACACGGACCTATGAAATGGATGAGGCTGCGGGGGCTTCTGGGAAAACACGGACCTATGAATAGATGAGGGAGCGGAGAATTCTGGGAAAACACGGACCTATGAAATGGATGAGGGAGCGGAGGATTCTGGGAAAATACGGACCTGTGAATAGATGAGGGAGCGGAGGATTCTGGGAAAACACGGACCTGTGAATAGATGAGAGAGCGGAGGATTCTGGGAAAACACTGACCTGTGAATAGATGAGGGAGCGGGGGATTCTGGGAAAACACTGACCTGTGAATAGATGAGAGAGCGGAGGATTCTGGGAAAACACAGACCTGTGAATAGATGAGAGAGCGGAGGATTCTGGGAAAACACGGACCTGGGAATAGATGAGGGAGCGGGGGATTCTGGGAAAACACTGACCTGTGAATAGATGAGGGAGCGGGGGATTCTGGGAAAACACGGACCTGGGAATAGATGAGGGAGCGGGGGATTCTGGGAAAACGCGGACCTGTGAATAGATGAGGGAGCGGAGGATTCTGGGAAAACACGGACCTGTGAATAGATGAGGGAGCGGAGGATTCTGGGAAAACACTGACCTGTGAATAGATGAGGGAGCGGGGGATTCTGGGAAAACATGGACCTGGGAATAGATGAGGGAGCGGAGGATTCTGGGAAAACACTGACCTGTGAATAGATGAGAGAGCGGAGGATTCTGGGAAAACACAGACCTGTGAATAGATGAGAGAGCGGAGGATTCTGGGAAAACACAGACCTGTGAATAGATGAGAGAGCGGGGGATTCTGGGAAAACACTGACCTGGGAATAGATGAGGGAGCGGAGGATTCTGGGAAAACATGGACCTGTGAATAGATGAGGGAGCGGAGGATTCTGGGAAAACACGGACCTGTGAATAGATGAGGGAGCGGAGGATTCTGGGAAAACACGGACCTGTGAATAGATGAGGGAGCGGGGGATTCTGGGAAAACACTGACCTGTGAATAGATGAGGGAGCGGGGGATTCTGGGAAAACACTGACCTGTGAATAGATGAGGGAGCGGGGGATTCTGGGAAAACATGGACCTGGGAATAGATGAGGGAGCGGGGGATTCTGGGAAAACATGGACCTGTGAATAGATGAGGGAGCGAAGGATTCTGGGAAAACACTGACCTGTGAATAGATGAGGGAGCGGGGGATTCTGGGAAAACACTGACCTGTGAATGGATGAGGGAGCGGAGGATTCTGGGAAAACACTGACCTGTGAATAGATGAGGGAGCGGGGGATTCTGGGAAAACATGGACCTGGGAATAGATGAGGGAGCGGAGGATTCTGGGAAAACACGGACCTGTGAATAGATGAGGGAGCGAAGGATTCTGGGAAAACACTGACCTGTGAATAGATGAGGGAGCGGGGGATTCTGGGAAAACACTGACCTGTGAATAGATGAGGGAGCGGGGGATTCTGGGAAAACACTGACCTGTGAATAGATGAGGGAGCGGGGGATTCTGGGAAAACATGGACCTGTGAATAGATGAGAGAGCGGAGGATTCTGGGAAAACACTGACCTGTGAATAGATGAGAGAGCGGGGGATTCTGGGAAAACACTGACCTGTGAATAGATGAGAGAGCGGGGGATTCTGGGAAAACACTGACCTGTGAATAGATGAGGGAGCGGGGGATTCTGGGAAAACACTGACCTGTGAATAGATGAGGGAGCGGGGGATTCTGGGAAAACACTGACCTGTGAATGGATGAGGGAGCGGGGGTGAATGGATGAGGGAGCGGAGGATTCTGGGAAAACACTGACCTGTGAATAGATGAGGGAGCGGGGGATTCTGGGAAAACACTGACCTATGAATAGATGAGGGAGCGGGGGATTCTGGGAAAACACTGACCTGTGAATAGATGAGGGAGCGGAGGATTCTGGGAAAACACTGACCTGTGAATAGATGAGGGAGCGGGGGATTCTGGGAAAACATGGACCTGGGAATAGATGAGGGAGCGGAGGATTCTGGGAAAACACAGACCTGTGAATAGATGAGGGAGCGGGGGAGGGAGCTATGAATAGATGAGGGAGGATGGGAAAACACTCTGTGAATAGATGAGGGAGCGGAGGATTCTGGGAAAACACTGTGAATAGATGACCTGTGAATAGATGAGGGAGCGGAGGAGGGAGCTGTGAATAGATGAGGGAGGGGGATGGGAAAACACTCTGTGAATAGATGAGGGAGCGGGGGAAAACACGGACCTGTGAATAGATGAGGGAGCGGGGGATTCTGGGAAAACACTGACCTATGAATAGATGAGAGAGCGGGGGATTCTGGGAAAACACTGACCTATGAATAGATGAGAGAGCGGGGGCTTCTGGGAAAACACTGACCTATGAATAGATGAGAGAGCGGAGGATTCTGGGAAAACACTGACCTGGGAATAGATGAGAGAGCGGAGGATTCTGGGAAAACACTGACCTGTGAATAGATGAGGGAATTTAATGGGCAAAATCACGGCTTCTTTCAGAGCTTCCTTGGCACCTTCCAATCCGGCCACGTCATTCCACCGGACATTTGGCTTCTCCATGACGATGGCGCCTATAGAAGGACGAGGGTGGAGACAAAGAGAAGAGGGAGGTCCAAGTCACATGATCACAACAGGAACTCCTATCTGCTCCTCCCACCTCTGACACCACATTGTATGAATGAGACCGTCCAATCACCACAGCGTGCAATCCTTCACTGTACTGTCCTGGATTTCTCCATCCGACCCCCGATGTGTAACCAACCCCCCCCATTACAGATGTATAACCCCCCTCCCTCCGATGTGTAACCCCCCCCCCCCGATGTGTAACCAACCCCCCCAAATGTATTACCAAACCCCCCCCCTCCATCACAGATGTATAACCTGACGTCCTGGCGAGCCCCCCCCCAGGCCCGACGTCTCTCTAGTGAGCCCCCCCCCCAGGCCTGACGTCTCTCTAGTGAGCCCCCCCCCAGGCCTGACGTCTCTCTAGTGAGCCCCCCCCAGGCCTGACGTCTCTCTAGTGAGCCCCCCCCAGGCCTGACGTCCCTCTAGTGAGCACCACCCCCCCCCAGGCCTCAGCCCAATCCTCCTCTCTTCATGCATGTCCTTGTCTAGGAACTTCCACTTACCCATCAGCTGCTCCTGAAGCTTCTTCTTCTCCGGATTTTCCCCCTCACTGTCGCTGTCACTGCTACAAGACACAGAAAATACCGATCACTGCTACAAGACACAGAAAATACCGATCACTGCTACAAGACACAGAAAATACCGATCACTGCTACAAGACACAGAAAATACCGATCACTGCTACAAGACACAGAAAATACCGAAAATACCAATCACTGCTACAAATACCGATCACTGCTACAAGACACAGAAAATACCAATCACTGCTACAAGACACAGAAAATACCGATCACTGCTACAAGACACAGAAAATACCGATCACTGCTACAAATACCGATCACTGCTACAAGACACAGAAAATACCAATCACTGCTACAAGACACAGAAAATACCGATCACTGCTACAAGACACAGAAAATACCGATCACTGCTACAAGACACAGAAAATACCGATCACTGCTACAAGACACAGAAAATACCGATCACTGCTACAAATACCGATCACTGCTACAAGACACAGAAAATACCAATCACTGCTACAAGACACAGAAAATACCAATCACTGCTACAAGACACAGAAAATACCAATCACTGCTACAAGACACAGAAAATACCGATCACTGCTACAAGACACAGAAAATACCGATCACTGCTACAAATACCGATCACTGCTACAAGACACAGAAAATACCAATCACTGCTACAAGACACAGAAAATACCAATCACTGCTACAAGACACAGAAAATACCGATCACTGCTACAAGACACAGAAAATACCGATCACTGCTACAAGACACAGAAAATACCGATCACTGCTACAAGACACAGAAAATACCGATCACTGCTACAAATACCGATCACTGCTACAAGACACAGAAAATACCAATCACTGCTACAAGACACAGAAAATACCAATCACTGCTACAAGACACAGAAAATACCAATCACTGCTACAAGACACAGAAAATACCGATCACTGCTACAAGACACAGAAAATACCGATCACTGCTACAAGACACAGAAAAATAGGATTTTTGTACCCACTGTAAAATCCATTTCTCTCTCCAGTTCATGGACGGACACAGCAGCAGGTGACCTTAGGGTATTATCCTTCCTTTCAGGAGAGACTAGGCAGAAAACACACTTTCCTCAGTACAGCACCTCCCAGGGGGCGGATCCCCCGGGTACATCCCACTCTCTCTGCATCATGCAGCCTCAGTTCGTAAACAAGCAGTACAAACAAAGGAGGGGTGGGTGCTGTGTCCGTCCATGAACTCAGAGAAATGGATTTTACGGTGAGTACAAAAAAAAATCCATTTCTCTTCCGTTCATGGACAGAAACAGCAGCATTGATCTTAGGGACGTCCCCAAGCAGTGTCAAAAAAATTCGAGAGGGGGGAAAACACAGCAAACCAACTTCACCCCAAACAAACCATGGCTCCTCAACGGAGGAACCTTAAACTGCCGCCTGTAACACCTTGCAGCCGAAGGAGACCTCCGAAGACGCACTCACATCCACCTTGTAAAACTTGGAGAAGGTGTGGAGTGAGGACCAGGTCGCTGCCTTACACACCTGTAACAGACGCTGGATGGCGGAAAGCCCAAGAGGCACCGATTGCCGTGGTCGAATGCGCCGTAACCGGAAAGGGAGGCGCCCGTCCCGTTTGGGCATTGGCCTGGAGCACGACCTGCCTGATCCACCTAGAAATGGTGGCTGAGGAAACCGCCAGACCCTTCGTAGGACCAGTCACCGGCATGAACAGTGAGTCCGACCTCCGAAACTGAGCCGAAGCAGACAAGTACACCCGTAGGGACCGAACCACGTCCAAGGAGTGCAACGCGGCCTCTTTGGGTTCTTCTTCCGAGGACATAAAGATGGCAAAACAATGTCCTCATTAACCACTTGAGATCCGCGCTATAGACAAAAGACGTCCACAGCGCGGCTCTCAAGTGCAAAGTGGACGTCTTTGGACATCCTTTAAAGTGCATTACCCGCGCGCCACTGGGTGGTGCGCGGCGGGTAAACACTGTCCCGCCGCATCGCTGAAGAGCCGATGCATGTACCCGGCGGCCGCGATGTCCGTTGGGTACACGCAATCGGCGGGAACACAAGCAGATGACAGCAGGGACGTGGAGCTCTGTGTGTAATGATGGGGTGTAAACACAGAGCTCCACGTCCTGTCAGGGAGAGGAGACCGATCTGTGTCCCTTGTACATAGGGACATGGCATCGGTCACCTCCCCCAGTCACCCCCCCCCCCCCCCACACAGTTAGAACACACCCAGGATACGCACTTAACCCCTTCCTCACCCCCTAGTGTTAACCCCTTCCCTGCCAGTCACATTTATACAGTAATTAGTGCATTTTTATAGCACTGATCGCTGTATAAATGTGAATGGTCCCAAATTTGTGTTAAAAGTGTCCGATGTGTCCGCCGCAATATCGCAGTCCCAATAAAAATCGCAGATCGCCACCATTACTAGTAAAAATAATAATAAAAAAAATCATAATTCTGTTCCCCATTTTGTAGGCGCTATAACTTTTGCGCAAACCAGTCGCTTATTGCGTTTTTTTTTACAAAAATACATCAAAAAATGCGTATCGGCCTTAAAAAAAACGGGATATTTATTATAGCAACAAGTAAAAAAAATATATATATATATATATATATATATATATATATTTTAAATTGTCGATCTTTTTTGGTTTATAATGCAAAAAAATAAAAACCGCTGAGGTGATCAAATACCACCAAAAGAAATCTCTATTTGTGGGGAAAAAAGGACGCCAGTTTTGTTTGGGAGCCACGTCGCACAACCGCGCAATTGTCAGTTAAATCCACGAAGTCCCAGAAGCTGAAATTTCGCCTGGGCACGAAGGGGGTTTATGTGCCCAGTAAGCAAGGGGTTAATGTGAAAAGCCGAAGGAACGACGGCTGCGGCCGCAGCACCACCTTATCCTTGTGGATGACCAAGTAAGGAGCCTTGCACGACAAGGCCGCTAGTTCAGACACCCGTCTCACCGAAGGAATGGCCACCAGGAGACCACCTTCTGGGACAGAGTCAACAAAGGGTCAATGGTTGCTGAAAGAAAACAGCCAAGGCCGAAATCTGACCCTTAACCGTACTTAAGGCGAGAGCCTGATCCACTCCACGCTGTAAGAACAGCAGAATCCGGGACATCACGTATGTGCGGGGGGGCCATGTCATCTCTTCACACACAGAGATGTAGACCTTCCACGTACAATGGTAAATCCTTCATGAAGTAGACTTCCGTGCTCGTAGCCTGGTAGAGACCACCGAGTCCAACATTCCTCGGTCCCTCAGCACCCGACTCTCAACAATCACGCCGATAAAACCAGCGACTGTAAAGCAGGGTGAAAGATCGGACCCTGCGACAGAAGATCTACTCTCAGGGGTAAACGCCAAGGGACATCTGCCAGGTCCGCGTACCAGGGACAGCGCAGCCAATCCAGAGACAAGGCCGAGCTTCGCGTGCCCCCCCGATGATTGACATACGCTACGGCCGTGGTTTTGTCGGACTGGATCCTGACTGATCGGTCCTGCAGAGCCAGAGACCACTTGGAGAGGCACAGCTTGATCGGCCGGAGTTCCAGGACATTGATCGGTAGGCGGGACTCCTCCTGAGTCCAGCGCCCCTGGGCTGACTGGACACCCCAGACACCCCCCCAGCTGGAGAGGCTGGCATCCATCGTAACCACTGTCCAAAGGCATGGCAGAAACAATTTCCCGGTCCGAAGCACTGGAGATGTCAGCCACCACGCCAGGGAGGACCTGACCAGGCGACTCACCCGAATCTGGTAATCCAGAGATGAAGGGCGCTTGTCCCGACAGAATCTCTTTCTGTAACACTGGAGTGTGGAATTGGGCATATGGAACCGCTGTTGGAAAAGTTTTTTTATGTGTATTGTGTGACTATTTGTAGAAATATAAAATGGATTCTAAGGACACGTTGCTTAATCTTGCCTCTGTAATGGATTCTAAGGACACGTGGCTTTACCTAGCCTAATTCTATTGTTTGTGTTACTTCTTCAAATCAACCTTTGCTAAGAATTGTAAAAAGACACTGTGACTGGCAATAAAGCTTGTTTGCGTCATGAGCCACCGGTGGTCTTTTAGCCAATGGTATTCTTCCTGTTGACACTATAAAGGTTGTCACACACCTTGTGTCTGTATGGGACTTTTGCTTTTTCTCTTAGCATGTAGATCTCATCCAGTTGTACCGGTGCAACTGAAATAAAGTATCTTGCTTCTGAAACACTTGAAGTTTGACTGATCACAGGGGAAGAATTATCTTAACACCGCCTTGAAGGAGGCCACCATCAGACCCAGAACTCTCATGCAAAAGTGAAGCGACGACCACCCAAAGTCTTGGAGTGTCTGGCAGGTGATCCTCTTCTAATTCTAAGCTTGAGGAAGCTCTCAGGAGAAGGTTGTCCAAGTATCCTACAATAGCGATCCCGCGCTGCCTCAGCAGGTCCAGAACCGGCACGATCACCCCCCTGACCAGCAGATCCTGAACAGCCCCTGACAGATCCTTCCGGCGATCCGGAGGAAGCTGGAGGTTGGAAGGAAAAAAAATCTGTTTTGTGGACAAGAGAGGAACTCCATCTTGTACCCCGAAGGAAACTACTTCACAAACCCAGCGGTCAGAAAGGAGGGACCCCCCACCGAGCTGCACTTGTCCGCAGGCTTGTCCGCAGGCTTGTTGGGCTTGCGGTACCAGTTGCACTTTTGACCTTCAGCGGGCGCATTAGCACCCTGGAAACGTTTTCCTGCCGCACCCAGGGGGGGGGGGGGGGGGGGCGAAAAAAACACTTGGGGGCAGTAAAGGAGGGCCCATGCTTACGGCGAGGCTCCTTACCCTTTCCAGCCTGTGGGAGCAGAGTGCTCTTACCCCCTGTGGCATCCTTTATGATGTCATCCAGGGACGTCCCAAAAAGCCGGCCACCCTAAAAGGCCTTTTTAGAAGACTGGTCCGCAGAACAACACTTTAGCCACACAAGGCGGCGTAATACCACCATGTAGGCGGAGGCTCTGGAGAGCAAGGGGAACGTATCCAGGGCCGACTCGCAAATTTTAGGCCCTGCACCAACTGGTCGGCCAGGTCCACACAGACCTCAGAGGCATTATGCGCCTCCAGCTCCTGCAGCAACAACTTTGGCCAATCGGTAAGTGTCTGAGACACTAGAGCCCCGGCCAAGACCGGTCTCACCACCGACCCCACCACTGTGAACATGGAGTGGGCCACAACCTCAGCTCTACTATCTGCGGGGTCCTTAAAAGCGGGAGCCCCTTTCCACAGCCAGCGTTGTCGTCTTGTTCAGCCTGGACACAGGGGGGTCCACTGACGGAGGAGAGGTCCACTTTTTTAAAAAGTTCTCCTCAAAAGGTGTAACGGACCGCAAAGCATTTCGGAACAGAAAAAACCTTCTGCGGCCGATCCCATTCCTTGTATAACATTTTGCCCAGAAAAGGAACACAAGAAAACACTTTTGCGGTGCGGGGTGGCTTGCGGAACCCAAAGGGGACCAACGTCTATGATGTCTCCGCCGAATCCTCAATTTTTTTGAATATCCCACACCGCAGTGATAAGAGCTCCAACAAACACCCTATCAAGCGCTGACCCTGAAGCAGAGTCATCCTCACTGTTCGTGTGGGCTAGGCCTGCATCCTCTGACACCACAGAACCAGGGCTGGATGCAGAAGCTGGGCCCGAGTCAGAGGCATCTCCAGAAGAAGGTGGAGGGAGGGGCAATTTTTACCCCCCTTCTGGCCACTCGCTGCTTCAATCCTGGCAACAAACGCCTCAAGGACTGCCGTCAGAGCATCCACGGAGGCCGCAGGAACAGGGGCACTAAGGTTTAACTCTTGCATGTCTGGGGGGAGAAGCCTCCGTTTCGGACGCCATGCTGACCCACTGTAACTGCCACCCTTGTACTGCAAGGCAAGACCCACAGGCCACCCTCCCGGCCGCAACAGAGAGCAGGAGACCCCCAGGGGACTCACCACCCGACCAGGCTGTAATGCTGCTGAGAAGCTTAAAAAGCTGCCCGTGCTGTGCCGTCCCTCAGGAAGTGAGCAGGGATCGTTCGCGCCATTATTCTGGCCACTAGAGGCCAAAATCCCTTCCAAGATGGCCGCCGACATGCAGAAAACAGCATGCGGCCGTCGATTGTTATGATGAGCGGCTGTCACCGGCAAAATGGCGGCCGACCCAAAGAAGGAAAAAAACACGGCACACATACCAGACCCGCGGGTCGCCCACCCGCACACACGGCAGCATAAAAAAACAGCATACAGCACCACACAGTAGCCGCAGCACCCAGGTAGGACAGAGCCCCCCAGGCGAACCCCCACCTCATGGCCGCCACCCAGAATGCGGGGAAAGGAGGGAGAGAAAAACAGGGCGGACCCTCGATCGACCTCCCCAGGATTGCACCAGCCGAACCACCATGCCAAGGCAAGGGGAAGCTACTTACCCGTCCTGCGACCACCGGCTGGAGGCATCCTGGACAAAACCAACGTCTGCACAGTTACGGCATGGCTGTCGGCCCGGCACACTGTGACACGGCCATAGAGACCGGTCATATGTGTGCCCTGGAGCGTATAGCTCACCGGCCACCCCTAGAGCAACAGGGCATGTCGTGGACGGCCCAGCGCTTAGCTAAAGGCCGGCACACACTCTATGGCCGAGCATGGGGGGACTACAAGGATCGAGGGTCCAGCCTGTCACCCAGTCGGCAGTTGATTGTAGATCTCAAGATCCAAAATGCAAAAAAATAAAAAGGAGATAAAAAAATAAATAAATCACAAGAATCTCCAGAGCACATGGGCCCAGAGGAGCCGTGTCTTCTCCTGACACTAGGCAGAAAAAACCTGGGGCTGCATGAGACAGAGAGAGGGGTGGACCCGGGGGACCCGCCCCCTGGGAGGAGCTGGACTGAGAGAAGTGTTTTAACTTCAAGTGCTGTTTTCTGCCTAGTCTCTCCTGAAAGGAAGGATAATACCCTAAAGTCAATTGCTGCTGTGTCCGTCCATGAATGGACGAGAAGTACCGATCACCGATACAAGACACAGAAAATACCGATCACCTCTACAAGACACAGAAATTACCGATCACCGCTACAAGACACAAAAATTACCGATCACCGCTACAAGACACAGAAATTACCGATCACCTCTACAAGACACAGAAATTACCGATCACCGCTACAAGACACAGAAATTACCGATCACCGCTACAAGACACAAAAATTACCGATCACCGCTACAAGACACAAAAATTACCGATCACCGCTACAAGACACAAAAATTACCGATCACCGATACAAGACACAGAAAATACCGATCACCGCTACAAGACACAGAAATTACCGATCACCGCTACAAGACACAGAAATTACCGATCACCGATACAAGACACAGAAAATACCGATCACCGCTACAAGACACAGAAAATACCGATCACCGCTACAAGACACAGAAATTACCAATCACCGATACAAGACACAGAAATTACCGATCACCGATACAAGACACAGAAAATACATTTTTGTTTTTTGTCTCTTTTTTTCACTTTGGGATCCAATTCCTTTTTATTAGGAAGTTCCTATCCCCATATATACTTATATTCTTTGTATTTCACATATATATTTTCCTTATTTGCTATTTAGCAGATTCACACCAGGTAGCGCATTTTTACATATATATTTTTTCACATCACTTTTTAGTTCATTCAACTAATTATTTAAATTGCTGCACCTTGACACTATTTGTTCTTCTCAGTAAGCACACTTAGGTGACGTACACACGGCAGAGAACCTCGACGGGCAGAACACATCGTTCCGCCCGTCGAGGTTCTCTCCCGGCCGTCGGATTCGGCGACCCGCCCGTCGGGAATGGCAACCAGCCATTCTTCCAGGCGGGCCGTCGAGGAAATAGAGAGCGTGCTCTCTATTTCGGCTCGACGGGCTTCCCGACGGGAAGCTCGCTGAGACCGTACACACGGCCGAGGTCCTCGCTGGAATGTGCATTCCAGCGAGGTTCTCGCTGATTTTCAGCGAGAACCTCGGCCGTGTGTACGGGGCCTTAGGCTAATCATTCTAACCAGGAATTTTTTCCATCAATCCGCCCACAGATGGTTAAGCGCAGATTAACTCCTTTTACAATGGTGGGTGGCAGGCAATGATCAGCAGGCAATGGTGGGCGGCAGGCAATGGTGGGCGGCAGGCAAAGATCGGCAGGCAATGGTGGGCGGCAGGCAATGGTGGGCGGCAGGCAAAGATCGGCAGGCAATGGTGGGCGGCAGGCAATGGTGGGCGGCAGGCAAAGATCGGCAGGCAATGGTGGGCGGCAGGCAATGGTGGGCGGCAGGCAAAGATCGGCAGGCAATGGTGGGCGGCAGGCAATGGTGGGCGGCAGGCAAAGATCGGCAGGCAATGATCAGCAGGCAATGGTGGGCGGCAGGCAATGGTGGGCGGCAGGCAATGATCAGCAGGCAATGGTGGGCGGCAGGCAATGATCAGCAGGCAATGGTGGGCGGCAGGCAATGGTGGGCGGCAGGCAATGATCAGCAGGCAATGGTGGGCGGCAGGCAATGATCAGCAGGCAATGGTGGGCGGCAGGCAATGATCGGCAGGCAATGGTGGGCGGCAGGCAATGATCGGCAGGCAATGGTGGGCGGCAGGCAATGATCAGCAGGCAATGGTGGGCGGCAGGCAATGGTCAGCAGGCAATGGTGGGCGGCAGGCAATGGTGGGCGGCAGGCAATGATCAGCAGGCAATGGTGGGCGGCAGGCAATGATCGGCAGGCAATGGTGGGCGGCAGGCAATGGTGGGCGGCAGGCAATGATCAGCAGGCAATGGTGGGCGGCAGGCAATGGTGGGCGGCAGGCAATGGTGGGCGGCAGGCAATGGTGGGCGGCAGGCAAAGATCGGCAGGCAATGGTGGGCAGCAGGCAATGGTGGGCGGCAGGCAATGGTGGGCGGCAGGCAATGGTGGGCGGCAGGCAATGGTGGGCGGCAGGCAATGGTGGGCGGCAGGCAATGATCGGCAGGCAATGGTGGGCGGCAGGCAATGGTGGGGGCGGCAGGCAATGATCAGCAGGCAATGGTGGGCGGCAGGCAATGGTGGGCGGCAGGCAATGGTGGGCGGCAGGCAATGGTCAGCAGGCAATGGTCAGCAGGCAATGGTGGGCGGCAGGCAATGGTGGTCAGCAGGCAATGGTGGGCGGCAGGCAAAGATCGGTAGGCAATGGTGGGCGGCAGGCAATGGTGGGCGGCAGGCAATGGTGGGCGGCAGGCAATGGTGGGCGGCAGGCAATGATCAGCAGGCAATGGTGGGCGGCAGGCAATGGTGGGCGGCAGGCAATGATCAGCAGGCAATGGTGGGCGGCAGGCAATGGTGGGCGGCAGGCAATGATCAGCAGGCAATGGTGGGCGGCAGGCAATGGTGGGCGGGCAGGCAATGATCAGCAGGCAATGGTGGGGGCGGGCAGCAATGATCGGCAGGCAATGGTGGGCGGCAGGCAATGATCGGCAGGCAATGGTGGGCGGCAGGCAATGATCAGCAGGCAATGGTGGGCGGCAGGCAATGATCAGCAGGCAATGGTGGGCGGCAGGCAATGGTGGGCGGCAGGCAATGATCAGCAGGCAATGGTGGGCGGCAGGCAATGATCGGCAGGCAATGGTGGGCGGCAGGCAATGATCAGCAGGCAATGGTGGGCGGCAGGCAATGATCGGCAGGCAATGGTGGGCGGCAGGCAATGGTGGGCGGCAGGCAAGGGTGGGCGGCAGGCAATGATCGGCGATGCTCGGCCGGCACAGTCCTTGGAATGACTCCACACCTCTCACCTATATCAGTAGATGGACTTGGATACAAAACTCCAAGTGTTTTTTTTTCCCGCATAAAAAATGTTTTATTGGTAGAAAATTGACAAGACTCTCGGATACCGATCACCAACACTGAGCTGCGTCATCATGCGCATGCATAGAGAGATAACGATCCAGCCGCTCACACAATGTACCCGCCCACAGCACCGCCCCCAATCAGGAGGCACAACAGAGCAACCCAGACTCCAATCACAACGACTTGTACCCCCCCTCCCCCCAAGTCGTAAACACCCGACTACTGTCCCTATCCAGCGCTGTCCCGTCTGCCGCCCCACTCTCCCCTCTTCCTCACAGAAAACGCAGGCAGCATTGGGAGCTGTAGGCTCCTGCTGCTGTCAGCCAAATTCCTGGGAGAAGGGAGCGGGGGCAGATCTTTTCCATGCTGTGTGCGCCTATAGATGCACACAGCCCTGATTGGGAGTGCGCCTGCCTGGGTGCTCCCTCAGCAGCATGCTTGTTCAGGGGGCAGCTGGAGGAGAGGAGGAAGCGCCAGCATGGGACTCCAGAAGAGAAGGAAAGTGACTGCTCTGTGCAACATCATAACACAGAGCCGGGAAGTGGAAGAATTTATTCTAATCAAGCATTCGACTTTAATATTAGAATTCCAGAGATACTCTGTGACCCCGAGTGACCCCAACACTGGGACTAAAGAAGTCTGACACCCACCTCCCCCTTCTATGTACAGAGATAGGACCACCTCCCCCTTCTATGTACAGAGATAGGACCACCTCCCCCCTTCTATGTACAGAGATAGGACCACCTCCCCCCTTCTATGTACAGAGATAGGACCACCTCCCCCTTCTATGTACAGAGATAGGACCACCTCCCCCCTTCTATGTACAGAGATAGGACCACCTCCCCCCTTCTATGTACAGAGATAGGACCACCTCCCCCCTTCTATGTACAGAGATAGGACCACCTCCCCCCTTCTATGTACAGAGATAGGACCACCTCCCCCCTTCTATGTACAGAGATAGGACCACCTCACCCCTTCTATGTACAGATAGGACCCACCACCTCCCCCTTCTATGTACAGAGACCCTTCCCCACACCCCCCCTCAGAGATAGGTCCCCCCTCCCCCCACAGATGTACAGAGATAGGACCACCTCCCCCCTTCTATGTACAGAGATAGGACCACCTCACCCCTTCTCATTCTGGGACTCCTTGACGGGTTTCTTGCCCTGCTTGTCCTTAGTTTTCAGGTAATCCTTGAGTTTTTCCGCTCGGTCCAGGTACTGCATGCACTTGGCTCGGATACTTTCCTTCGCCTTGTCACTGTGAGCTTCATCTATTGGCAGAGCAGAAACATCATTACACACAGGCAATTTTCCCAATTCCATTTACTACCCAGCGATGCAGTTCCTTCTCCCCCCTTGTCCCCCCCCCCCGTACCCCCACAATCCTTCCTCAATCCGAGGGCCTACATGTCTGGTGCCTATGAGACCCTTGTAAGCCCGATTGGTGCTCCTTGTATCCCAACAGTTCTTCTTCACCTAGAGGCCTATATACACACACACACATATATAGATGGTGGTAGGGGAGGGGGGCACACTTTGGGCCCCCCATGGTTTAATCACCACGGCCCCCCTGAGTATTGTTGGTGACCATGTCCATCCCTTTATGACTACAGTGTCCCCATCTTCTGATGGCTCCTCCCAGCTCCAATCATCTCACCACTATGAGGTCACTGTCCTCCAATGGTCTCCACACTCCCCACATCTCATCCAATAGAGACCCTTTGGGATGTGGTGGAACGGGAGATCGGCATAATGTGATCTTACCATGTCACTATGGAGGAAAATCTCTGAGGAATGTTTCCAACACCTTGTTGTATCTATTCCACCAAGAATGAAGGCCAAAGGGGTCCAACCTGCTACTAGCAAACGGGACCTAATAAAGGGGGTCCAACCCCCCCATACTGGCACCATGTAGAGGCGTGCAGGTGACCCCAGGAAGGACATACTTACACTTGATGGCGTGCAGGAAATACTCCACAGCATGCTGGTATAACCTCAGCGCCTCCTCATAGTTCTTGTTCTTGTCCTCCTCTGTGGCTTTGGTCACCAGATCAATGGCTTTCTACAAAGAAATGTAATATAATGGAGGAGATTCACTACAATCCGGTGCAGCTCTGCATAGAAACCAATCAGATTCTAACTTCTTCAAAAAATACTGGAAGCTGATTGGCTGCCATGCAGAGCTGCACCAGATGTTTCCCTCTTCATTGTAGTGACCCTCCCCCAATAAGTATTAGCTGTATATAGATATATATTTGTCTCTTCGGTGGCGACACCAAACATCACCTGAGCACAAGATATGAGACCAGCACCCCGGACATGGAAAACATGACATATTCCCCAGGTGAATGACATCATTCAGAGGGAGGCGGAGCTCTACCTGAGGGAGGCGGAGCTCTACCTGAGGGGGGCAAATCCACAGATTCATCTACATGTCGGTGTTCTGCCAAAAACTCCAACTCGCCATAATCTCCAACCATCTCACTTTCCGTGACTCTCCGGCACCAATAATGCAACATTTCAAAGAGTTTGAGGTTCCGCCGACCCGCCGCTATCCGCCGACCCGCCGCTATCCGCCGACCCACCGCTATCCTCCGCTATCCGCCGACCCACCGCTACCAACAATTTGATTTCCGCACCCACCGCTATCCGCGCCCAGCTATCCGCCGCTTCAGCCAACCCACCGATGCGCCGACACACCCTATCCACCGTTGCGCCGACACACCGACCCGACCCACCGCTATCCGCCGACCCGCTACCCGCTATCCGCCGACCCACCCACCGACACACACTATGCGCCGACACACCCTGCGCCGACACACCGCTGCGCCGACACACCATCCGCTATGCGCCGACACACTAACCCACCGCTATCCGCCGACCCACCGCTATCCGCCGACCCACCGCTATCCGCCGACCCACCGCTATCCGCCGCTATCAGCCAACCCACCGTTATGCGCCGACACACCGCTATCCACCGCTATGCGCCGACACACCGCTATCCGCCGACCCACCGCTATCCGCCGACACACCGCTATCCGCCGACCCACCGCTATGCGCTGACACACAGCTATGCGCCGACACACCGCTATGCGCCGACACACCGCTATGCGCCAACACACCGCTATGCGTCGACACACGCTACACACCGCTATCCGCCGCACACCGCTATCCGCCACACCGCTATCCGCCGACCCACCGCTATCCGCCGACCCACCCGCTATCCGCCGACACACCGCTATGCGCCGACCCACCGCTATCCGCCACCCGCCGCTCCACCGCTATCCGCCGACCCGCCGCTATCCGCCGACCCACCGCTATCCGCCGCTATCAGCCAACCCACCGTTATGCGCCGACACACCGCTATCCACCGCTATGCCGACACGGCTATGCCGCTATGCGCCGACACACCGCTATCCACCGCTATGCCAACCCACCGTTATGCGCCGACACACCGCTATGCGCCGACACACCGCTCCGCCGACACATCCGCCGCACACCGCTATGCGCCGACACACAGCTATGCGTCGACACACCGCTATCCGCCGCACACCGCTATGCGCCGACACACAGCTATGCGTCGACACACCGCTATCCGCCGCACACCGCTATCCGCCGACCCACCGCTATCCGCCGACCCACCGCTATCCGCCGACCCACCGCTATCCGCCGACACACCGCTATGCGCCGACCCACCGCTATCCGCCGACCCGCCGCTCCACCGCTATCCGCCGACCCGCCGCTATCCGCCGACCCACCGCTATCCGCCGCTATCAGCCAACCCACCGTTATGCGCCGACACACCGCTATCCACCGCTATGCGTCGACACACCGCTATGCGCCGACACACCGCTATCCGCCGCACACCGCTATGCGCCGACACACAGCTATGCGTCGACACACCGCTATCCGCCGCACACCGCCGCCCCCCCCAACACCCCGACACACCGCTATCCGACCCACCGCTATCCGCCGACCCACCGCTATCGCCGGCAGCCAACCCACCCGTTATGCGCCGACACATCCGCCGCTATCCATCCGCCGCTCCGCTCCGCCGCCGCTATGCGCCGACACGCAGCTATGCGCCGATCGCCGCCGCTATCACACCGATATGCGCCGACACACACCGCTATCCGCCGACCCACCGCTATCCGCCGACACACCGCTATGCGCCGACCCACCGCTATCCCCGACCCACCGCTATCCGCCGACCCGCCGCTATCCACCGCCCCCGCCGCTACAACGCTATCCACCGCTATGCGCCGACACACCGCTATCCGCCGACACACCGCTATCCGCCGCTATCAGCCAACCCACCGTTATGCGCCGACACACCGCTATCCACCGCTATGCGTCGACACACCGCTATGCGCCGACACACCGCTATCCGCCGCTATCAGCCAACCCACCGTTATGCGCCGACACACCGCTATGCGCCGACACACCGCTATCCGCCGACACACCGCTATCCGCCGCTATCAGCCAACCCACCGTTATGCGCCGACACACCGCTATCCACCGCTATGCGCCGACACGCAGCTATGCGCCGACACACCGATATGCGCCGACACACCGCTATCCGCCGACCCACCGCTATCCGCCGACACACCGCTATGCGCCGACCCACCGCTATCCGCCGACCCGCCGCTACAACGCTATCCACCGCTATGCGCCGACACACCGCTATCCGCCGACACACCGCTATCCGCCGCTATCAGCCAACCCACCGTTATGCGCCGACACACCGCTATCCACCGCTATGCGCCGACACGCAGCTATGCGCCGACACACCGATATGCGCCGACACACCGCTATCCGCCGACCCACCGCTATCCGCCGACACACCACTATGCGCCGACCCACCGCTATCCGCCGACCCGCCGCTACAACGCTATCCACCGCTATGCGCCGACACACCGCTATGCGCCGACACACCGCTATCCGCCGACACACCGCTATCCGCCGACCCACCGCTATCCGCCGACCCACCGCTATCCGCCGACCCACCGCTATCCGCCGATCCACCGCTATCCGCCGATCCACCGCTATCCGCCAATCCACCGCTATCCGCCGACCCACCGCTATCAGCCAACCCACCGCTATGCGCCGACACACCGCTATCCGCCAATCTCCTGATCTCGGGTGCGATGCTCTGCACGCTCCGGTGGAATTATTGGATCTTCACCTTTATATTCTTTATATTTTCTCTCATATTTCAGGTTGTCAGGATAAAATACAAGTCATGTCCTGAAGTATACTATACACAGCCCCTCCCCTTCTGTACGGTGTCCCCCACCTGCAGGGTTGATGTTGTCATCTCATCTCCCGGTCCCGATGTCTCCTGAAAAAGCTTCCTCCAGCCCCGGGCCTGTCACTTTACCGGAACCGGAAGTGACGATCAGCCGTGCAGTCAGCTGACCGCACCGGTTACCATGACTACTCAAGGACGCCGCCTGAGCATAAGCTGCGTTACCCCAGAGCCGCCACAAGGGGGAGTGATGACGTCAGTGGGTTAGAGCATAGCAAAGTCTTCCCCGTATATGACGTCACACCCACATGGAGCCAATGTTATCATATATGACCCCTCCCCCTCCTGTATTTGGACGATGTCAGCATAATCCTCACTTAGAGGGACAGTCCTTCCTATAGTCCCCCCTCCCCTCCTTCATTGGGCCCCCCACCCCCTTTCCTCGTTCACTGTCCCTCATTGGGGCCCTGTGTCCCCCTCTCCTCCTTCACTGTCCCTCCCTCTTCTCCTTCATTGTCCCTCATTGGGCCCCCACCCTCCTCCTTCATTGAGCCCCCATTCCCCCTCTCCTCCTTCACTGTCCCTCATTGGGCCCCCATTCCCCCTCTCCTCCTTCATTGTCCCTCCTTGGGGCCCCGGTGTCACCTCTCCTCCTTCATTGTCTCTCATTGGGGCCCTGTGTCCCTCTCTCCTCCTTCATTGTCCCTCATTTGAGGCCCGTGTCCCCCTCTCCTCCTTCATTATCCCTCATTGGGCCCTGTGTCCCTCTCCTCCTTCATTGTCCCTCATTGGGGCCCCGTGTCCCCTTCATTGGGCCCCCTGTGTCCCCCTCTCCTCCTTCATTGTCCCTCATTGGGGCCCCGGTGTCCCCTCTCCTCCATTGTGTCTCATTGGGGCCCCGTGTCCCTCTCTCCTCCTTCACTGTCCCTCCCTCTTCTCCTTCATTGTCCCTCATTGGGCCCCCACCCCCTCCTTCATTGAGCCCCCATTCCCCCTCTCCTCCTTCATTGTCCCTCATTGGGGCCCTGTCCCCCCCTCCTCCTTCATTGTCCCTCATTGGGCCCCCCACCCCCCCTTCATTGGGCCCCCATTCCCCCTCTCCTCCTTCATTGTCCCTCATTGGGGCCCTGTGTCCCCTCTCCTCCTTCACTGTCCCTCCCTCTTCTCCTTCATTGTCCCTCATTGGGCCCCCCACCCCCTTTCATTGTCCCTCATTGGGCCCCCACCCCCTCTTTCATTGAGCCCCCATTCCCCCTCTCCTCCTTCACTGTCCCTCATTGGGCCCCTATGTCCCCCTCTCCTCCTTCATTGTCCCTCATTGGGGCCCAGTGTCCCCCTCTCCTCCTCCATTGTCTCTCATTGGGCCCTGTGTCCCTCATTGGGTATCCCACCCCCCTCTCCTCCTTCATTCTCTCATTGGGGCCCTGTGTCCCCTTCATTGTCCCTCATTGGGCCCCCGGTGTCACCTCTCCTCCTTCATTGTCTCTTCATTGGGGCCCTGTGTCCCTCTCTCCTCCTTCATTCTCCCTCATTTGAGGCCCGTGTCCCCCACTCCTCCTTTATTATCCCTCATTGGGCCCTGTGTCCCTTTCCTCCATTGTCCCTCATTGGGTCCCCCACCCTCTCCTCCTTCATTGTCCCTCATTGGGGTCCTGTGTCCCCTTCATTGGGCCCCCTCTCCTCCTTCATTGTCCCCCATTGGGGCCCTGTCCCCCCCTCCTCCTTCATTGGGCCCCCATTCCCCCTCTCCTCCTTCATTGTCCCTCATTGGGGCCCTGTGTCCCCTCTCCTCCTTCACTGTCCCTCCCTCTTCTCCTTCATTGTCCCTCATTGGGCCCCCCACCCCCCTTTCCTCCTTCACTGTCCCTCATTGGGCCCCTATGTCCCCCTCTCCTCCTTCATTGTCCCTCATTGGGGCCCCGTGTCCCCCTCTCCTCCTCCATTGTCCCTCATTGGGGTCCCGGTGTCCCCTCTCCTCCTTCATTGTCTCTCATTGGGGCCCCGTGTCCCTCTTTCCTCCTTCATTGTCCCTCATTTGGGGCCTGTGTCCCCCTCTCCTCCTTCATTATCCCTCATTGGGCCCTGTGTCCCTCTCCTCCTTCATTGTCCCTCATGGGGTACCCCACCCCCCTCTCCTCCATTCTCTCATTGGGGCCCCGTGTCCTCTTCATTGTCCCTCATTGGGCCCCCTGTGTCCCCCTCTCCTCCTTCATTGTCCCTCATTGGGCCCCGTGTCCCCTTCTCCTCCTTCACTGTCCCGCATTGGGGCCCCCACCCCCCTCTCCTCCTTCATTGGGCCCCCACCCCCCTCTCCTCCTTCATTGGGCCCCCACCCCCCTCATTGGGCCCCCATTCCCCCCTCTCCTCCTTCATTGGGCCCCCATTCCCCCTTCACTGTCCCTCATTGGGGTCCTGTGTCCCCCTCTCCTCCTTCATTGTCCCTCATTGGGGCCCCGTGTCCCCCTCTCCTCCTTCATTGTCCCTCATTGGGGCCCCGTGTCCCCTCTCCTTCATTGTCTCTCATTGGGGCCCTGTGTCCCCAATTCCTCCTTCATTGGGGCCCCGTGTCCCTCTCTCCTCCTTCATTGTCCCTCATTTGGGGCCTGTGTCTCCCTCTCCTCCTTCATTATCCCCCATTGGGCCCTGTGTCCCTCTCCTCCTTCATTGTCCCTCATTGGGGCCCCGTGTCCCCTTCTCCTCCTTCATTGGGCCCCCTGTGTCCCCTTCTCCTCCTTCATTGTCCCTCATTGGGCCCCCTGTGTCCCCCTCTCCTCCTTCATTGTCCCTCATTTGGGGCCCTGTGTCCCCTTCTCCTCCTTCATTGGGCCCCCTGTGTCCCCCCTCTCCTCCTTCATTGTCCCTCAATTGGGGCCCGTGTCCCTCTCTCCTCCTTCATTGTCCCCCCCTGTCCCTCTTTCCTCCCTCATTGGTCCCCTGTCCCTCTCTCCTCCTGCAGATCTCTATGGTGGTTCCTCGGGGGTGGGGCGGCTGACGTTTGTACGGAGACGAGTGACTTCGAATGGTAATTATCCCATCCATAGACACAGATAGGAAGATGTTCTTGTTGCAGCGTATGATTGATAGGTGCAGCAGAGTCAGTTCAGATCAGACTTTGTGTAGTAATCAGAAACCGGCTTCTTTATTGGATCATCATCACACACAGCACACAAAGATGTCTCTACATCATGGTAAGAAGAACAACACACAGACAACCAGGCAGGAAAGAGAAATCAACGAGTACATTACTGGGATAGAAAGACACAACATCATAGAGTATACATATCATTAAGCATTAGCGACATCTTGTGTCCTTTTTGTAAACTGCATCTGATATAAAGTGATAGGCTAAGCTGTAGGTTTGTTGCATCTCCAACACCCCTTCTCAACGACTAAGGCTCAAGCGGCGTACACACGACCGAGGTTCTCGCTGGAAACCAGCGAGAACCTCCCTGGAAACTGCATTCCAGCGAGGACCTCGGCCGTGTGTACGCTTTTGGCTCGCCCCGCCCATCGGGAATCCCGTCGAGCGAAAAGAAAGCACGCTCTCTTTTTGCTTGACGGCCCGCCTGGATGAATGGCTGGTTGCCATTCCCGATGGGCGGGTCGCCGATTTCGACGGCCGGCAGAGAACCTCGACGGGCGGAACGATGTGTTCCGCCCGTCGAGGTTCTCTGCCGTGTGTACACGGCCTTAGTCTGTTAAACCTTCTTCTTTGTGAGCCTTGAATGTGTTTCGGTGGTCGGGGGTTTTGTATCGTTCAATTGTGCCATCTGCCTTGTATTTCACATTAAAAGTCCATTTACAGCCTATGGCTTTCCTTCCCGGTGGTAGTTCTGTAAGTGTCCATGTTATAGTGTCATGCATGGATTTTATCTCTTCCTCAGCAGCCTTTATCCATTTAGTTGCTTCTTGTTCTGAAAGTTGAGATATGTCTTCCCAGTTTCCAGGTTTGTTGATACTGGCAGTACTGGCTTTGTATGAGAGACGTATAGGTGGTTTACCTTTGTTTTCTCTTGTTGAAAGTCTCGGTTTTGTGTCTGAGCCTTCTTGTATCTGCTCTTTAGTACTGCTTGAGTCTACACTCACTTCAACTGTTTGTTTCGGAAGTTACAGAGATGGGCTGGTCAATGTCAGTTTTCTCTTCTATTCTTGTTTCTACTGTTGTCATTACATTGTCTCTTAAATCTTCAACACAAGTTACACTGTTGCTAATGGTAACCGTGGCTGTTTTGGGATTTAGGATTCTGTAACCCTTGACATTTTCCCTGTATCCAACAAAGATACCTTCAAACGCTCTGTTTTGGAGTTTGGTGCGTTTTTCTTCAGGTATGTAGATGAATGCTTTGCATCCAAAACCTCTTAGGTGTTTTACACTTGTTTTCTCATTGTGCCATAGTTCATATGTGGTTTTCTCCACTGTTCTGGAAAGAAGTATGTTCTGCAGTCATGGCTGCCTCACCCCAGTATTTTTGTGGTAGTCCAGAGTCTGTCAGCATACATCTGATCATTTCACTCAGAGTTCTGTACTTTCTTTCAGCTACTCCATTTTGTTCTGGTGTATACGGGACGGTCTTTTGATGTTCTATTCCATGCCTTTTTAAGTACACTTGTATCTTACCTCCATTATCACTCAGAAGTATGAAAGGCTTCCTCTGAAACTTGTTACTTGTCTTTGTTATATAGTCTTGAAATTTGTCGAAGACTTCACTCTTGTGTTGCATTAGATAGGTGACTGTATATCTTGAGTAGTCGTGTATGAAAGTCACTATGTACCTGTTGCTCCAGGTGTTGGTGGGTTTAGGGGACCACACGTCACTGTGAACTAAGTCAAGTGGTCTTGAGGCTCTCTTCTGGCTCACTTTGGGAAATGTTCCTCTTGTAGCTTTAGATTTAATACAACATTCACATTTAACAGTGACTGGACAAGGGGATACTATTAGATCCCTTGTCAGATTCTTCCTCTGTAGTTCCAGTATGCATTCTGGGTGTCTGTGACCTAGACGTCTGTGCCATATATGTATACAGTCATTGTGCTTGTGTGTACATAGTCTCACCTTTTCCTTCACTGTGTCGAGGTGATATAGATGATCATCCAGCTTGGCGCTTGCTATTGTCTGTTTTCCGTTTAGAATGGAACACTTGTCACCTTGGAATTTCACAGTGAGTCCTCTGGCTGTTAGATGTTTTACAGTTAAGAGCCCTCCTTCTAGATTAGGAACATAAAGCACATCTTTCACGAGTATGGTTAAATTGTGTCCCACATCATCAGGGCATACAAGGGTTCCATGCCCACATCCTTCTGCATGTATTGTGCTTCCATCTGCAAGGTAAATAGTTTCTTTGTTGTTCAGATCAAGTTATGTGAAGAAACTTCTATCACTCGTCATGTGACTGGTTGCCCCTGAATCGATGCACCAGTCTTGGCATTTAATGTTGCCTGTCGCTTTAAATGTGGCATCCCAGTTGCCTTCCCTTGGGTCATTGATTGTGGTTTTGACCTTTTCTTTAGCATAAGAGGGACGTGGTCTCATTTGCTCTGCTTTCCATATAGTGCAGTCTTTCTTTATGTGTCCCTGTTTTCTGGCATCTGAAACACACTCTGGTTTCTTTCCTGTGTAACCTTGCGTCTGTATCTTTAAGAGCGGTGCCGGTTTCGGTGGAGTCATGCATTAATTCCTTTCTTCTCTGATACTCATCTATGAGCCTGGTTCCTACAAATGCCAACGTCAGATCTGTCTCAGGTTGTGTCTCCAATGCATTGACTAGTGCAGTGTATGTATCAGGCAAACTGCATAACAACATGGCTGCAATGTGACTGTTATATTCTCCCCGCTTGATCTGAGTTGCGCAATCACCTCCAGCATTACGTTTATATGCTCCTGCATGTCCTGCCCTCTGCCAAGTCTCATTTTGTAACGTTTTTGCAGCATAAACAGCTTGTTGTTTGAACTGGATCTTTCATGCAGTCTTTTCAGTACATCCCACATGCCTTTCGCTGTGTCCTCATTGCGTATATGAATGAGCTGATCATCTTCTACTAGTAAACTTATTGTGGCACGTGCCTGTCTGTTTTTCTTGTCCCAGTCCTGATCATTATCCTGTGGCCTGTCTGTAGTGGTAACCTCCCACAAGTCATCTCTGGATAACAACATTTCCACTTTAAACTTCCATAGCTGATAATTGTCATTGTTCAGCTTGGCCACTGAGAGTTTAAGCTCTGAGTTTCCGGCCATCTTATCCCTCCTTTACATATAAACAGTCTTACTTGTCTATAGGAGATGTCACTGGAAAGCTTCCTTATGT
Source organism: Rana kukunoris (assembly GCA_029574335.1). Lineage (NCBI taxonomy): Eukaryota > Metazoa > Chordata > Amphibia > Anura > Ranidae > Rana > Rana kukunoris. Next base: position 32,207 of record JAJQKJ010002946.1, on the reverse strand, counting down.
TGATCTCCGCATCAGTCACGCTGTCTTCCATTCAAGGCTTTTGTTCTACTTGGGCCGCACCTGGTGATAAGACTTTATCCGGACATCTGGGCCCATAACCTGTTGCAGAGTACGATTGATAGGTGCAGCGGAGTCTAGTTCAGATCAGACTTTGTGTAGTAACAGGAACATCATCATAACGACACACAAAGATGTCTCCACATCATGGTAAGAAGAACAACACACAGACAACCAGGCAGGAAAAAGAAATCAACAAGTACATTACTGGGATAGAAAGATACAACATCATAGAGTATACATATCATTAAGCATTAGCGACATCTTGTGTCCTTTTTGTAAACTGCATCCGATATACAGTGACAGGCTAAGCTGTAGGTTTGTTGCATCTCCAACAGTTCTGATCCAATCCATAGACACAAATGCAGCCCCACCCCCGAGGACCCAGCTGTGATGTCACTGTGTAGTTAATAGGCGGAAAGCTTCAATAATCACAAGAGATGAGAACAGAGACCAGAATAAAACTTTATTCATAGAAAATAAAATTTACAATTCATTTTATAAGAAAAATATTTCAGTTTAATAAACATTTTCCTTCAGCTTATAAATGAAATTCTTTACTATAGCAAAGTGTACCTGTCATTGTGTGCAGCAGAACCCCCCCACCCTTCTCACCCCCCCCCCCCACACACACACACCTTCTCAACCCCCCCCCCCCCCACACACACACACACACACACACCTTCTCAATCCCCCCCCCTACACACACCTTCTCAATCCCCCCCCCCCCCACACCTTCCTTCCTTCAATCCCTCACCCCACCTTCTTACCTTCTCAATCCCCCCCCCCACACACACACCTTCTCAATCCCCCCCACACTAGACACACCTTTTCAATCCCTCCCACCTTCTTACCTTCTCAATCCCCCCCCACACACACACCCACACACCTTCACAATCCCCCCCCCCCCCACCCCCCCCCACACACACACCTTCTCAATTCCCCCCCCCCCCCCCCCCCCCCCCCCCCCCCCCCCCCCCCCCACACACACACACACACACACACACACACACACACACCTTCTCAACACACACACACCTACACCTTCTCAATTCCCCCCCCCCCCCCACACACACACACACACCCCTTCTCAATCCCCCCACACACCCCTTCTCAATCCCCACACACCTACACCTTCTCAATCCCCCCCCCAAAAAAACCTACACCTTCTCAATCCCCCCCCCCCCCCACACACACACCTTCTCAATCCACACACACACACCTTCTCAATCCACACACACACACACCTTCTCAATCCACACACACACACCTTCTCAATACACACCCTAACCTTCTCACCCCTCCCCACACCTTCTCGCCCCCCTCTCATCTCCATCATGGAGGGGGGGGGGTGGGGGGTGTGTGACACTACAATTCCCATCATGCCTCTAGGAGTCACGCCTGCGTCTCTCAGTCTAAAGTCTCGTACACACGATTGGATTTCCATCGGACAAATCCGTGGATTTTTGTGTGAAGGGCGTTGGCCGTGAACTTATTCTGCATACAGATGGCAGAACTTTTTCAGCCAAATACATGAAACTACATGGTTCTTTAGCGCCACCCTTTGGGTAATGTAGTTTTATGGTCAGCATTGGTTCTGATCATGCGCGTTTGTACACATTTGTTGTCGGACAGTTTTGAAGCGTGTCAGAAATTCAAACAATCCGACAAAAACCTTCCATCACACAATTCCCGTCGGGAAATCCGATCGATTATACAAGGCTTTGGTTCCTGGGACTTGTAGCTTCACAACGAATGGCGTGTCGAGATTGCTGACCCAGGTTATAACCTCTGTTGTGTCCCCATCGGGATGATTTCCCCTCACTTCCTGGCCTGGCCTCTGTAACCTTCTGATGGGGGGGGGGCTTGTGTCCTATTTCACTTTCTATTTCACTTTCACTTTCACCTTCTATGCAATTCTGAAAGTGACACCGGGACAGGAAGTAATGGAAAATCTTCCAAAAAGGTCAGCCCATTCACACCGCGCATTGCGATACTAAGGACCACCCCCACCCCCGACACCGCACAGCCCAGCGTGCATACCGCACATTACGATACTAAGGACCGCCCCCACCCCCGACACCCTACACCGAACAGCCCAGCGTGCATACCGCGCATTGCGATACTAAGGACCGCCCCGACACCGCACAGCCCAGCGTGCATACCGCACATTGCGATACTAAGGACCGCCCCCACCCCCGCACAGCCCAGCGTGCATACCGCACATTGCGATACTAAGGACCGCCCCCACCCCCGACACCGCACAGCCCAGCGTGCATACCGCACATTGCGATACTAAGGACCGCCCCCACCCCCGACACCCTACAACGCACAGCCCAGGGTGCATACCGCGCATTGCGATACTAAGGACTGCCCCCACCCCCGAAAACAAAGAGTTTTCTATGTGCCCTCTTGGTAACCCGCGTTGTTCAGAGTCGTATTGATTTTCTGTTGTGCTGCGTTTATAATGGACAACGCATTAACAAACGCCATAACGCATTATATCGCAGCGCAATCGCTTGACGTGTGAATGGGCCGACCCTGAGCATCTAATCTGTTCCACAGGAATCACCAATTTTCAGGTCACATCTATGCAGTTTTTTCTGTGCGATTTTCAGCCGCATATTTGGAAAGGATCAGGATTTTTATTTTTAAATGCAACACGTGTGCTTTTGGTTCAATAAACATGCAGTGGAAACGCATGCAGTGCATTTTTAATCTGCCTAACAAAATCTCCCCTTAAAAAATATAAACACACAAAGTTTCAGCAAGAAACGCATAGAAAACACACTGCAAAAAGGAGACCACAGGGGGAGTGGAGAACCCAGGAGCCCGGGGGGGGGGGGGGGACCCAGGAGCCCAAGGGAGTGGGGAGAAGAACCCAGGAGCCCTAATCTGTGTCCAAAGCGGACACATAATGGCATTGGAATGCAGATTTCACCCCCCCATAATGGCTACCAGGGTGCACTGCTGTACAAGCGTCCCCTGACAAAACATTAGAGGGGCGGCAGCCATATTGTGGGCTGAACCAAATGCAGAGAAAACATTTCAGAGCCGACCGATGTGAATGATTTGCATAGCTTGTCTCTGGGGGGGAGGTAGGTGGGGGGAGAGAGAGAAGCCAGGAAACCCGGGGGGTTAGGGGGGGGGGGGGGCGGGGAATGATTTGCATAGCTCGTCTCTGGGAGGGGGGGGGGGGGGGAGAGAACCCCGGGGGTTAGGGGGGAGAGAACGATTTGCATAGCTCGTCTCTGGGAGGGGAAGAGAACCCGAGGGTTGGGAGGGGGGGGGGGGAAGAACGATTTGCATAGCTCGTCTCTGGGAGGGGGGGGGGGAGAACGATTTGCATAGCTCGTCTCTGGGAGGGGGGGGGGGAAGAACAATTTGCATAGCTCGTCTCTGTAAACAACAGGTACACTTTACTCACTGTAACAGTCTTCTGTACTGGAATATATATAATAATATGTGCAAATAAGACATCTGTAACCTTCCTGAACGCGGAGTAAAACCTTCTTATACGGAATGTATTTCCTGAAGAGCGAAGCGTTTTCACCAGAAATCCCGGCAAACAATCTTTGGTTAAAGGGGCGCCGTGACGTGGCGGGAATGCGGCAGCGCTGTGCGGAGACGTCTGTGGAACGCGATATATATCTATATACTCTATAAATACACTTTGTAAGGCGGCAAGAACATAAAAAGGCACTTTGGTCACAAGAGAACAATATGGCTTCATATCCCCGAGGAAAAAGTCACTGTAGTGAGAAGGACACAAGGCAAGATGGCCGCTCTCACGCCAACACTTACCTCACACATTTCTTAGAAGATTCGATTTCCGGGAATAAAAACAAAATCATCAGTCTGTAAAGTCTTCTGACTGGAACTCACGCGCATGGGCCGGCCTCGCCGTGTCCTCCATCGCAGCCTGCGTGGTCCAATCAGAAGAGACTCCTCAGATAAGAGTTGGGGAGTGAGCGAGCCTCCTGCCATGATTGTCACTGGAAGGCACTGATTACATAGAAGAGCCTGGTGCATGAAGAGTGAGCGATTGCCGAGCGCAGGGTCAGGCCAGCAGACCCATCCGGGTGACTTTAGCAGAAAGGAAAGTGTGGAGGAGGAACACCACCGGCTTGGGACTCATGTGAAGATCCAGAGCCTGCAAGGAGGACGACACACGTCAGGAAACGCATCCCGCTACTTGTAATAACAGACACACCCCTCCCCCGAGGTGTCACATGACTCAAACCCCTCCCCCAAGGTGTCATCTCCGGGGGGGGGGGGTCTTGTGACATGACACCACCCCCCGCCCCCAAGGTGTCACATGACTCAATAATAATAATAATAATAATAATATAGGGAAAGAGAACAGCACTCACAATGCCACATCCGTAAATTAGGGAGAAAAAAAATGAAATGACTCAAGGGGTAACAAGTGGTCAGATTTTGCAGGCGACAGACAGGAATAGCGAAGAAAACTTTATTACAAAAATAGAATATACACAAAGCAACACAATATCCAAAACTAAGAAACCACAGAGGGTATAGAAGATGGTGTCCCCGGGACGCACAGGGACACTAAACCCCATACCAGTGATGGGGAACCTCGGCACCCCAGATGTTTGAACTACATTTCCCATGATGCTCCACTAGGAAATGTGGGGGTGCAGAGGTTCCCCATCACTGTTCTATACCCTCTGTGGTTTCTTAGTTTTGGATATTGTGTTGCTTTGTGTATATTCTATTTTTGTAATAAAGTTTTCTTCGCTATTCCTGTCTGTCGCCTGCAAAATCCGACCACTTGTTACCCTTTTAGGGTCATTTCTTTTTTCTCCCATGTCACATGACTCATAACACCCGCCCCCCCCCAGATGTCACAGACTCAACCCCCCCCCCCCCCACCAACATGTCACATGACGGATTAACCCCCCCCCCCCCAACATGTCACAGACTAATAAAACACACCGCCCCCAATGACTCATGCAATTGGGGACCCCAGAATGGGGATAAATAAAGTGCAATACTCAACAGCGACGGGGGACGCAATTGTTTTCCTCGAGGGGCCACATAAGAAGCTGGGACTGTTGGAGGTCCAAACTTCATTCTGCTCAGTATTCATTTTGAAATCGGGAGGGTGACCAAGTATGTAACCCCCTAGAAATCGATCGCCCAGCGCTGGGATTGAGGGGGCACAACTGCTCATGAAATGGGTTCCTTTCAACTGGGCTGTCGGGCCGCTGACATTACCGCCCCCCAAACTGTAAACAGCCAGACAGGGCTGTCTACATACTTTGGGGTGCCACAAAGTGCAGCATTAGAGGGTAAAATCAGGCAGTGAGGAGGTAATACAACAACATCTCACCACCTGCACAACTCCCTCTGAAATAAAATCCTGATCCGGCCCCCGGGGGCCACACAGAAAGAACTCGCCGGTCAGCAGTGATGGGATGTCTCCTAGACAATGTTCTCCCACCAGAACCGAGCCAGCCCCGTCACCAGAACAGAGACCCCCCCCCCCCCATCAGAACCAAGCCCCACCCACCAAAACCGAGATCACCCCCTCCCAATCAGCTTTTCGGGGTCTTGCCTTCCTGTAGCTCTGCAAACAGACATCTGCCAGCGTCTCTCTTCCCGTCTGCTTCCTCACCAAAGAAGGGATGGAGGGCAAGATAGGGAGAGCTAAATGATGGATGTGGCCCCTTGGGGCCCCAATTCACCAGAGTCTGCTGAACAAGATCCTTCCAGCAGCATGTCCAGCCCTGCCGCATGAACGGGACGGCCTGCATGGACACCTGTGTGAGGGGCGTGGTCAGCCACACGGACACCTATGTGAGGGGCGTGGTCGGCCACATGAAAGGGACGGCCTGCATGGACACCTGTGTGAGGGGCGTGGTCAACCACATGGACACCTGTGTGAGGGGCGTGGTCAGCCACATGGACACCTGTGTGAGGGGCGTGGTCAGCCACATGAACGGGACGGCCTGCATGGACACCTGTGTGAGGGGCGAGGTCAGCCACATGGACACCTGTGTGAGGGGCGTGGTCGGCCACATGAACGGGACGGCCTGCATGGACACCTGTGTGAGGGGCGTGGTCAGCCACATGGACACCTGTGTGAGGGGCGTGGTCAGCCACATGGACACCTGTGTGAGGGGCGTGGTCAGCCACATGAACGGGACGGCCTGCATGGACACCTGTGTGAGGGGCGTGGTCGGCCGCATGAACGGGACGGCCTGCATGGACACCTGTGTGAGGGGCGTGGTCAGCCACATGGACACCTGTGTGAGGGGCGTGGTCAGCCGCATGAATGGGACGGCCTGCATGGACACCTGTGTGAGGGGCGTGGTCAGCCACATGGACACCTGTGTGAGGGGCGTGGTCAGCCACATGAACGGGACGGCCTGCATTGACACCTGTGTGAGGGGCGTGGTCAGCCGCATGAACGGGACGCCCTGCATGGACACCAGTGTGAGGGGCGTGGTCAGCCGCATTGACACCTGTGTGAGGGGCGTGGTCAGCCGCATGGACACCTGTGTGAGGGGCGTGGTCAGCCGCATGGACACCTGTGTGAGGGGCGTGGTCAGCCGCATGAACGGGACGCCCTGCATGGACACCTGTGTGAGGGGCGTGGTCAGCCGCATTGACACCTGTGTGAGGGGCGTGGTCAGCCGCATGGACACCTGTGTGAGGGGCGTGGTCAGCCGCATGGACACCTGTGTGAGGGGCGTGGTCAGCCGCATGGACACCTGTGTAAGAGGCGTGGTCAGCATGGACACCTGTGTGAGGGGCATGGTCAGCCACATGAACGGGACGCCCTGCATGGACACCTGTGTGAGGGGCGTGGTCAACCGCATGGACACCTGTGTGAGGGGCGTGGTCAGCCACATGGACGGGACGGCCTGCATGGACACCTGTGTGAGGGGCATGGTCAGCCACATGAACGGGACGCCCTGCATGGACACCTGTGTGAGGGGCGTGGTCAGCCGCATGGACACCTGTGTGAGGGGCGTGGTCAGCCGCATGGACACCTGTGTGAGGGGCGTGGTCAGCCGCATGGACACCTGTGTGAGGGGCGTGGTCAGCCGCATGGACACCTGTGTGAGGGGCGTGGTCAGCCGCATGGACACCTGTGTGAGGGGCGTGGTCAGCCGCATGGACACCTGTGTGAGGGGCGTGGTCAGCCGCATGAACGGGACGGCCTGCATGGACACCTGTGTGAGGGGCGTGGTCAGCCGCATGGACACCTGTGTGAGGGGCGTGGTCAGCCGCATGGACGGGACGGTCTGCATGGACATCTGTGTGAGGGGTGTGATCAGCGAGGGAGGGGCTCACTGAGCATTTCCCTGGAAAGTGCTGCTGCACAGTGCTGGAGGTTTCAGGTCCTTGGTATTCCTGGGAGAAGCCCAGTGACGTCCCTCATACAGGATGCATCTGGGAGGCGGGGGAAGGGAGAATCGCTGACATTCCAGTATTGCGTTTTGTTTATAACGGAGACATTTTATATGGAGGAACACAACTCTCACCAGCTCTCCCTCCGCTCCTCCAAAGTCCAGGTAAAGGTGTTTGCTTCCATCATCAGCCGACATTCTGAGCTTTTCAAAAGGATATCTGTAAATGACGGGTCCCGAGGGGCCCCCCCGACACACTGTGAACCCCGAATCAAAGTGGATGGAGAGTGAGACGGCTTCCCCGCGTAGAGTGCAGGCTGTGGAGGAATTATATACACGTTACACACAGGAAAAGATTTAAAGTGAGCCAAACCTAAATCATGCCGGGAAGTTCTGCACCTCGCTGTACCGGTCTCTAAGGTTCACAGCAGGGGGTCCGGGGTGTCTCTGTTCACCATTTCAGGTCCCGACTTTTTCCTGAATTCAGACCTGAAACAGTGTCAAAGACACCCTGGACCCCCTTGCTGTGCGCTCCGCAGCCGTCCCTGGGGCGTGTGAACCACTGAGAGCCAATCACAGTCTCCCGTCATACAGATTGGATGTGGTGAACCCCCATATAATGTGTGAGCCAATCACAGTCTCCCGTCATGCGTATTGGATGTGGTGAACCCCCATATAATGTGTGAACCATCGAGAGCCAATCGCAGTCTCCCGTCATACAGATTGGCTCACACATTATATGGGGGTTCCCCCGCATCCAATCACAGTCTCCCGTCATACGGATTGGATGTGGTGAACCCCCATATAATGTGTGAGCCAATCACAGTCTCCCGTCATGCGTATTGGATGTGGTGAACCCCCATATAATGTGTGAACCATCGAGAGCCAATCGCAGTCTCCCGTCATACAGATTGGCTCACACATTATATGGGGGTTCCCCCGCATCCAATCACAGTCTCCCGTCATACGGATTGGATGTGGTGAACCCCCATATAATGTGTGAACCATCGAGAGCCAATCGCAGTCTCCCGTCATACAGATTGGATGCGGGGGAACCCTCACAAGTAAACAATGTGAACAAATATCTGCGCTAAATAAAAGTGAACCAACGTATTATATGAATAAGCAGCAGCACAGTCTGTGGATTCAGCAAACATGTAAATAAATTGTGCGGCGCTGAAATGGTATAAAGTGACAGTCCGAGTATAAATCAATGCGGGGGATGGAAGACCTCCACCACACCACCGTGCTAATAATCTGCTCACCACATGGTAAAGGTAACAGGCGATGACGCCTCTGATGATATCCAACTTCAGATGAAACATGTCAGGCTGGAAGATACAAGCACTTCGAGAGCCGCAGATTTTTAGGTCATGATGATCTTTGTACACCTGGAAGTAGACTATAATACATTTTAGTACGTTTTACCTTACAGGCTTTACTATTGTTGCTTTCCTTCATTGGTTAATTCCATGTGATGATTGCAAAATATATTGTGACAGGAAGTCAGGTAAATCTGTGTGTGTTGTCACAGACGGGAGATACATTTCTGCCTTGTTTAGACAATACACCAATTAATATTAGGTGTCTGCTGCAGAAATAGCCAGAAAGGTTTAGGGCGTTGGAAAACCTCAGCTGTTCAGAATTAGGTAATTAAAACCTCTATAAGTCATCCAGACGATGATTACCGATTTGCTGCATCCTGAGGCTTTTTAAATGAAGGAGAGCAGTGACTTCTGAAGAGGTGAGGTGCTGATGGATATTTCTGGGTGATAAATATCAAAGAGACTTTTTGTTTTCTGCTGTCTGACCAGCAGTAGGCTGTGCCAGACTCCATAGGTAGGTTCCTGTGTGGTGAAGGTAGACGCCCCAAGGGGCCAGGGTTTATTTTATGCTGTTTTGATGCTTGCACCTGTATCCAGTGTGACAAAGTCGCAGAAATAGCAATAATGTAATGCAGCAAAGTCGCTGATCTTAAGCAATAAATACGGCTTTATTGCACTCAAAAATAAATAATACAAAACAAAATGGCCTACTCCAAATTAGGAGGCTAACTAACACAGTAGTGTCCCTCACTATACTGTACTGGAGGGGCTATTCCAGCCTCCAGTATAAAACAAACAGAATAACAGTCCAAATAAACAATTTATCTGTGACAGACCTTGTTCCTTCAATGCAGACAGTTTCCAACCTGTCCGTCCAGCTCAGCATACCTCTTAGGGTCCTTTCACACTAGCTGACGAACGGTCCGCTCATTACAAGTCAGTTTACGGACTTGTAATGGGCCCCTATGGAAGCGGATCCGTTAGCGGATGATTCATCCTCTAACGTCCGACAGATCCGCATCCGTTTTTTCGGACAGGAGAATGTCCTATTTTTCTTCCGTCCGGCCAAACGGACAGACGGTCCGTTTCCATCCGACTCCCCATAGGGGAGAGCGGAGGAGAGACAGGGCGGTCCCTGCACAGTGTGCGGGGACCGCCCTGTCCGCCGACAGCTGAGCGGAGACCCCCCCCCCCCCCCGCTGAGCTGACGGGCACACGGAGCGGACTGAAAAACGGACCGCTCAGTGTGTAAGGAGCCTTACACTGAGCTCTCACTTCCCACTTCCTTACCAGGTGACTGTTATTTAATAAGGGAAGAGAGGAGGTTTACCTGTTGACCAGGCTTAACCCCTTCCAGGGCAGGGAACGCTGACCTTTCCAGTCTCTCACTGCTGTACATACAATCGTGTACCCTGTCACACCAGCACTATGGAAGAATAAACCATATCCTTTGTTTTCAATCATCCTCAACTGCCTTTCTGTACAGTTCAGCGTGTAGTGAACACATCCAGGGGGTCACACACACCCGCTACCGAGAGAATCCCTCACAATATCCATCCATTGTCCGAGTCTTGGAATATCCTGATGTTATGCGGATCGATCCATCGGGTTTGAAATATCGTTTCCCCATTAAACCTCTGCATTGTATGATGACATCGCCTCTTACCTTTACCATTATCAACTTTCCCCGCATGGATTTATACTTGGACTGTCACTTTATACCATTTCAGCGCTTACAAACCCTCATATAATGTGTGAGCCATCGAGAGCCAATCACAGTCTCCCGTCATGCGGATTGGATGCGGGAAACCCTCATATAATGTGTGAGCCAATCACAGTCTCCCGTCATGCGGATTGGATGCGGGAAACCCTCATATAATGTGTGAGCCAATCACAGTCTCCCGTCATGCGGATTGGATGCGGGGAAACCCTCATATAATGTGTGAGCCAATCACAGTCTCCCATCATGCGGATTGGATGCGGGGAAACCCTCATATAATGTGTGAGCCAATCACAGTCTCCCGTCATGCGGATTGGATGCGGGAAACCCTCATATAATGTGTGAGCCAATCACAGTCTCCCGTCATGCGGATTGGATGCGGGGAAACCCTCATATAATGTGTGAGCCAATCACAGTCTCCCGTCATGCGGATTGGATGCGGGGAAACCCTCATATAATGTGTGAGCCAATCACAGTCTCCCGTCATGCGGATTGGATGCGGGGAAACCCTCATATAATGTGTGAGCCAATCACAGTCTCCCGTCATGCGGATTGGATGCGGGGAAACCCTCATATAATGTGTGAGCCAATCACAGTCTCCCATCATGCGGATTGGATGCGGGGAAACCCTCATATAATGTGTGAGCCAATCACAGTCTCCCATCATGCGGATTGGATGCGGGGAAACCCTCATATAATGCGTGAGCCATCGAGAGCCAATCACAGTCTCCCATCATGTGGATTGGATGCGGGGAAACCCTCCTATAATGTGTGAGCCATCGAGAGCCAATCACAGTCTCCCGTCATGCGGATTGGATGCGGGAAAACCCTCATATAATGTGTGAGCCAATCACAGTCTCCCATCATGCGGATTGGATGCGGGGGAACCCTCATATAATGTGTGAGTCAATCACAGTCTCCCGCCTAAATCCCCCCTTGTGTCACTTTGCAGCCCCTCGAGTCCCGGTCTTGAACTTGGGGCCACAACTTCTCCACAAGTATGGCAAAGGGACATCTGGGAAAGGGCACCACTTCCAACTCGCTAATATCTCCCCCCCCCCCCCATTGCTTCCTCCTGACTCTGCTGCCCCCTGAGTACCCAGTGCTGGCTGGTGTTGGAGCCCAAAGGGAACATTATGTGGGGGTGCTCGGGTCATTTGTTCCCCCATACCTGCCAGCACTGAGTATTTGGTTCCAGTAGAGGAAGGAGCAGTGGAGTATTTCTAGAAAGGGAAGTATTACTGGGTCAGTGGCAACGCGTTTCACATAAAGCTTGTCTCTGAAGGAACGCAGTGACTGTTGCTTTAGGCCTCACTGCCGTTATTACCCAACAAAGTCTGCCCATCTGAGCCCTTTGTGCCAAGAAAGCTTTATTACCAAAATGGGTTCCGGGCATGGAGGTTCTATGGCCAGCCTGAGCCTAGAACACCCGGACTGCACAGGCTCTGCTCCCGGTCGCTGCAGTACTATGGCGGGTGCAAAATACTGTCTGACATCTCCATACAGTTGGGTGCCCCTCGGCTTCCACTCAGAGGGGTACTCGCTCCTCCCCCACCTCCCCAAAAATAAACAGTCACTTACTGATGGTGACCTCTCTGGTGAGTTCTGCTGCAGCATGGCAGCCTTGCACCATCGCCCGGGTCCATGCAGAGAGGTCCCTCTGATTCTCCACGCGGAAAACACGCATTTCAATGCCCTGAGGACACCCGGTGCGGGTGGCAAATGTTAGGTGCGGTTCCAGCGAGGGGGAATTGCGCCCAGGACCGGAGTGCACCAACCTGGAAGAGATCGGGAAATGTCCGTTATACAAAGAAAACTTTATACGTAAATCAACAAAATAAAAAAACGGGCCGCTAGTGAACGGAGCGCCGCGAAGAAGTATGGAGGCGCCAAGGAGACCTCTGTGACTTCTTCGATTTTAGGGGACACTTATCTTTTTAAGGGAGGTTCACCCCTTTGGCTTCTGTAATACAATCCATTCTCCTCCCGGCCGCTCTTCGGGGCCCCCCTGGTCCTAGAACTCCTCCCCCCAGCCGCCATTCCCTACACTGGATTTCTTTGATGAATCGCTTGCAAAGATTTCACTTTTTTTACCTCATTTTATTCTCTGCATTCATTAAAGTAACAATTTTTTTTTTTTATACACCCCCCCCCCCAACTAAATACTTACCCGAGCCCCATCTTCATCCAGCTCTACTTTCCAATAGCTCAAATCCAGTGGGGGGGGGGGCAGGGCCAAGCCACTTTCTGTCAATAGATGAACACAATGCAGCTTAGAATCAAGCACCCATGACCCCCCCCCCCCCCCAATATCAAGTGGCTTGCTATAGGGCACTTGGAAAGTGGGGGCCTGAAGAAAAGGGGGTTTGCCTGTTGAGTCCAAATACATTATACAGGACAGGGAAGTAGGACAATCATTTTAGGTTCTGGTCGCGCATGCGCAGGGGATAAGGTGCAGGACAGGAAAGAGTCTGGGGAAAAAAAGAACAATAAAAAGTGTCAACTGCCAAAGCGACCCCATTGGAGGTTCCCACCTGACAATGTAATGGCGGGGGTTGTATTTCAGGTTACTAAATAGAAGCCCCTCCTCCAGCATGCTAGAAGACCTTCAATGTGCCAGAGGATCTTACCCAAAAGATAATTTCCCCCATTTAAAGTGATCGACCTTCAGATGAAATTCCTCATAATACACGTTAGATATAGAAATCATTGCCCTTTGTCGCCCTCCAATCAGAGATTCATCGGTCTTATTGTAACAATAAACACCTCCGCCCCTTTTATAAAGTGTGGTGAGGGGTTAGACCCTCCGTCGGCCTTTATCTGCCCCTCTCAGTGAGTACTGGAGACGAGGGACATCCACAGTGGTCACCAGAACAGGAAGAGAGGTGAAATCCTTCAATGGGGACAATTCTTTGGGTGACCTGTGGGGGGCGTGTTCTCATCACACGAGTATTTATTCCTATAAAAGTCAATGGGAATGGAATAGCAGCTCAAAGCAAGTGGAACGCAACTGTCAATGATGCCAATCGCCACCAATCCTGGCAATACGGAGCCAAGAGCTCAACTATGCAATCTGATTGTACAATCTCCACCTACCGTCCATTGGATGTACAATTCAATTGGATTTCCTCAGTTGGACACAGATTGCACAATAAAATGTCTGTACATTTCTTCTTCCTTAGCGTCAGGACTAAATACGTTAAAAATAAGAAATGCTTCCTATTAATATTTAGCTTTTTCAGGCAGCATATGGAGCTTTAGGCTTTTCTTTGCACTTTCTATGTTCTCCATTTGCTTCTTTGATGTAAAAGTCCTAGTGGCTCAGACTTACAGAACAAGGAGCAGCGCCACCACCAGCTCTGGCCAATGAGAGAATGCACCTGAAGGGAGCTACTTTTCTTTGTTGTCACTTTAGCTAACCCGTCGTGCTCTGAGAATTCTTTGTCCTCGCGTACAGTCCCCCCCCCCTTAACTTATATAAAGATTTTATAAAGAGTAAAAAAACAGATATACACCAATTTAAAGTGCTTTGTAAAGGCACAGTGTATATATATTTTTTTAAAACAACAAGTTATACTTCCCAACGCTGATCGTTTTACACAGAGCAGCCCCAATCCCCCACGTCTCGGGTCCTCTGCCTTCACTCCAAGCCCCTCCCCCTTACCAAGAGTCCCTATAGCAAGCCACTTACTATGGGGGCACTCGTGCATGCTCACCCTGAGCCGATTCTGTGTCCATAAGACACACCCCTCCTCTCTGGCTGTGATTTCTGCTGCTGTATCTGAGCCAATGAGGAGGAAGAGAGCCAAGAGATTTGCTGATCTCATGCACATCGCTGATTGGAGATCGGACTCAGGTACATCTTGGGAACAGGTATACTTGGGGGGAAAAAGGACCCCTTGGGGACACTTGGTGGGGGACCAGGGACACCTGGGGGACAGAGGGGGGTTTACCTGGTGGAGATAAGTGGCAGCTTGTGTTTTGGGTTCGCCCATTCCTCTCGCGTCCTCGGCATTGCGCTAAAGAGCAAAAAATCCCTCTGCGAGACGACTGCCAGGATTGGTGTCCATAACGCCCTCCCGTCTTCCTGCGACACCTGCGCACAACAAAACGTACAGCTAGTAAATCCTCACAAACTCATTGAGAACAAGTGTGTGTGTGTGTGTGTGTGTGTGTGTGTGTGTGTGTGTGTGTGTGTGTAGGGGATGGAAAGTTTGCGTCTGTCAAATCTGCGCAAAAAAAACAACAAAAAAAACACAACATCTGCAGAAGGATTCCGAACGTTTGGTTCAGGAACAATCGTTCTGTGGTGGAATCATTAGTGAAGTCAATCGATGTTCATTTTTGAGAAAATTCGGGGACCGGAGCTGCAGGACCACATGACTGGAAGCGAACCGCAGGGTCCCACCACACAGGAGCTGAGCCGCAGGATCACATGACACTGGACCAGAGCCGAGCCGCAGGATCACATGACACTGGACCAGAGCCGAGCCGCAGGGTCCCACCACACAGGAGCTGAGCCGCAGGGTCACATGACACGGGACCGGAGCCGAGCCGCAGGATCACATGACACAGGAGCTGAGCCGCAGGATCACACAACACGGGACCGGAGCCGAGCCGCAGGATCACATGACACTGGACCAGAGCCGAGCCGCAGGATCACATGACACTGGACCAGAGCCGAGCCGCAGGGTCCCACCACACAGGAGCTGAGCCGCAGGATCACATGACACGGGACCGGAGCCGAGCCGCAGGATCACATGACACAGGAGCTGAGCCGCAGGATCACACAACACGGGACCGGAGCCGAGCCGCAGGGTCCCACCACACAGGAGCTGAGCCGCAGGATCACATGACACAGGAGCTGAGCCGCAGGATCACATGACACGGGACCGGAGCCGAGCCGCAGTGTCCCACCACACAGGAGCCGAGCCACAGGATCACATGACACGGGACCGGAGCCGAGCCGCAGGATCACATGACACAGGAGCTGAGCCGCAGGATCACACAACACGGGACCGGAGCCGAGCCGCAGGATCACATGACACAGGAGCTGAGCCGCAGGATCACACAACACGGGACCGGAGCCGAGCCGCAGGGTCCCACCACACAGGAGCTGAGCCGCAGGATCACATGACACGGGACCGGAGCCGAGCCGCAGGGTACCACCACATAAGAGCCAAGCCACAGGCTCACACGACCAGAGCAGGGTGGGGTGGGGGCGGTAATGTAGACACATTTCTAACATTAGTTATGTTGAGTAGGAATCCTGGATATTATTTTAACCACTTAACCCCCGGACCATATTGCTGCCCAATGACCAGAGCACTTTTTGCGATTCGGCACTGCGTCGCTATAACTGACAATTGCGCGGTCGTGTGACGTGGCTCTCAAACAAAATTGGCGTCCTTTTTTTCCCACAAATAGAGATTTCTTTTGGTGGTATTTGATCACCGTGGCGGTTTTTATTTTTTGCGCTATAAACAAAAATAGAGCGACAATTTTAAATATTTTTATATAATAAATATCCCCCAAAAATTATAATATATATATGTTCCTGGGTGTGTTGTAACTGTATGGGGGAAATGACAGATCGCCGATCATACATTATATGAACAGAAGATCAGCATTTCTCTCCCTGACAGGACCGTGAGCGGAGTGTTTACACAATACACACAGCTCTCGGTCCTCGCTCTTTACAAGCAATCGCAGATGCCCGGTGGCGATCGCGCCCGCCGGCACACGTACGGGACTCGGGGTGAGCGGGGGGCGTGCACGCACCCTTAGTGGCCGCTTCAGGAGCCGACATATAGCTACGGGCTCTCACGCGGCGGAGCCGACCTGCCACCTTAGAACTGCGGCGGCTGGTCGGCAACCAGTTCAGGATCTGAAATGATCTCTCCCCAATACTCGGGTTAGTGAAAGGAATGAATGGCGTGTGCCTGGGAAGGAGATCTTCAGACTGGGTTACATACAATCAGATCATGTCTGCCCATCTATTGGCCCACCGAGGAATGGAGGCTCACCTGTTCTGCCACCCAGCCTAAGTGCCTGAGGTCTTCGCTGGCAGCTCCCAGCATGCACTGCGTCTCCGCCAGCACCTGCGGCAGCAGCGCCGTGATGTTATTGTGCAGGGCCTGCGACCAGGACAACGCGGAGGCGGAGTCTCTACAGCGGAGAACGATGGAGTGACACCCATCAGGTGAGCGAAGTTCCACCAGCCTGGAAGAGATCTGGATGTGAGAAGGAGAGAGAGGAGAGGCACACATGATGTACCTCCCACAGCGACATACAGACCCCGTCACGCACACATGATGTACCTCCCACAGCGACATACAGACCCCGTCACGCCCACATGATGTACCTCCCACAGCGACATACAGACCCCGTCACGCCCACATGATGTACCTCCCACAGCGACATACAGACCCCGTCACGCCCACATGATGTACCTCCCACAGCGACATACAGACCCCGTCACGCCCACATGATGTACCTCCCACAGCGACATACAGACACCGTCACGCCCACATGATGTACCTCCCACAGCGATATACAGACATATGCGCCACGGCCACTTACCGTCCCTCCGGGTCGAACATGCTCAGGTTTCTGGCTGCATAGCACATTTTTAGAGGGATGACTTTGCAGTCCCTGGAACCGTGTTTGGGGGAGCCATGTTGGGGGGAGCCAGATGGATCGCCGGGTGATGGATCGTTCAGGTCAGAATCGTCCCAGGGAAGATCGCCAACGAGGGAAGCTTTCCGAATGAAGGGAGACACGTCCTGCAGGAAGCGCACTGCGGGGAGAAAAATAAAACACGGCGTCACGCAGAGAATGACATTCTCCTAATCGCAGCAGATCCAAACATAGGAGCTGTCAGTGTACATTCCAGGCTGGGAGTCCGGGGGTTAATGTGTGTGGAGCCGCAAAATAAGGAAACCAGAGTCCATATAAGGCAGAAGAACAGTGTAAGAAGTGGAGGGGGGCAGGGGCGCAGGGACACGGTGGGGGCAGAAAAGGGGGCGCAGGGGCAGGAAGGAGGCAGGAAAAAGGGACACAGGGAAAGGGAGGGGAAAGGGGGCAGGAAAGAGGACAGAGGGGGGGGGGGGGGGGGGGGCGCAGGGAGGGGCGCGGAAAGGGGGCAGGAAAGGAGGACAGAGGGAGGGGGCGGGGAAAGGGGGCAGGAAAGGAGGACAGAGGGAGGGGGCGCAGGGAGGGGCAGGGAAAGGGGGCAGGAAAGGAGGACAGAGGGAGGGGGCGCAGGGAGGGGCAGGGAAAGGGGGCAGGAAAGGAGGACAGAGGGAGGGGGCGCAGGGAGGGGCAGGGAAAGGGGCGTAGGCATGTGGGATGGGCGCAGGGAGGGGTGGGGTAAGGGGGCAGGAAAGAGGACAGAGGGGGGGGGGCGCAGGGAAAGGGGGCAGGAAAGAGGACAGAGGGGGGAGGGGGGCGCAGGGAGGGGCGGGGTAAGGGGGCCCTCCGCAGGCTGCACACTCCCTGGTGACACGATTATCAGGTGCAGCCATGCGAGAAGCGTGCTGACGGAAGCAGATCGGACCCCTGGGTGGCTTTACTGTAATCCAATAAGAAGTGATCGCTCATTAACGAGGGGCCCCAGATAATCCCCCGGGCCGCAGACAACGTCTGGAGATCGGAACATTTCTGCAGTTTTACGATTTGCTTCAAAAATAAAACAATCGTCTTCACAAAGGAGTTTTTTTTTGACGGATTTTCTGTGAATGGCCCCCGAGGGCCACGAAATGCACCTCAGAAATTGGCATTCATATCGGTTTGCGGTTCCCATTCACCAGTTTAACCCTTTCCATTTCCTGAGCAATTCCTTCCAGGGAGTGTCTCTCTGTGCCATGCTTTGAAGCCGATTGGTCCCGTGTGGTAGAGGGAGGGGCTATGGTCACATGACTTCCCCATACTTAGAGGTACAAAGTTTTGTTAGAGATAAAATTCCACATTTTTTGTTTTCTTTACATTGGAGCCTGCAGAGCATTGCAACCGGAATCCTGCAGACTATTCCTCCAGGTCAGTACCAGATGAATGGACGACCCTCTGCCACCCCTCCATAAAGGACCAATCACACAGCAGAGAAGAATGGGGGGGGGGGGAAGACACCTGGATGAAAATTCCTTTCATCACAAAATGTCCCCATTTTTCATTTCCTCATCACCCCTCCCCCATACACACACCCCTCCCCTCCCCCATACACACACACACACACACCTCCCCTCCCCCATATACACACACACCCCTCCCCTCCCCCATATACACACACACATCCCATCCCCCCAATTCCCACCCGCAGGAATGAAATGGGGGGATGTGAAGGAGGGGGGCGATATGTGACCACCCCCCCCACAGCGCCCTTGTCATGGGTTGGTGCATAGGTAGGTGGGGCGGAGCCTAGGTAGGGGCAGGGGATAGGAAGGTGGGAGGGTAGGTAAGGGGCGGGTCTCACCTTCCAGGGTCACCTCTCACCCCGCCTTCTTCACTGCTGGCACCACCTGGTCGTGGGTGGCGCTGTGGATGGGGGGTGGGGGGGGGTTAGAGGTAGTGGGCGGGGCATATGTAGGTGGGGCAGGGTAGGTAAGGGGCGGGTCTCACCTTCCAGGGTCACCTCTCGTCCCGCCTTCTTCAGCGATTGCACCGCCTGGTCATGTGTGGGGCGCTGTGGAGGGTTAGAGGTATATAGGGGGTGAGGCATAGGGGGAGGGGGTGGAGTTAGAGCTATGTAGGGGCGAGGCATGAGTAGGTGGGAGGCGGTTCTCACCTTCCAGGGTCACCTCTCACCACACTTTCTTCAGTACCTGGTCATGTGTGGCGCTGCGGGGGGGGGGGGGGGGGCTTTAGAGGTAGTGGGAAGGGGATATGTAGGTGGGTGGGGCAGAGAAGGTAGGGGGCGGGTCACACCTTCCAGGGTCACCTCTCGCCCCGCCTTCTTCAGCGCTTGCACTGCCTGGTTGTGGGTGGCGCTGTGGAGGGGGGGTTAGAGGTAGTGGGCGGGGCATATGTAGGTGGGGCAGGGGAGGTAAGGGGGGCGGTCGTGGGTGGCACTGTGGAGGGGGTGGGGTTAGAGGTATGTAGGGGGCGAGGCTTGGCCAGGGGGTGGGGTTAGAGGTATGTAGGGGGGGCATAGGTAGGGGGCGGGTTTCACCTTCCAGGGTCACCTCTCGCCCCGCCTTCTTCAGTACTTGCACTGCCTGGTCGTGGGTGGCGCTGTGGTGGGGTTAGAGGTAGTGGGTGTGGGCGGGGCATATGTAGGTGGGGCTAGAGGTATGTAGGGGGGGCATAGGTAGGGGGCGGGTCTCACCTTCCAGGATCACCTCTCGCCCCGCCTTCTTCAGCGCTTGTACCGCCTGGTCGTGGGTGGCGCTGTGGAGGGGGTGGGGTTAGAGGTATGTAGGGGGCGAGGCATAGGTCAGGGGGTGGGGTTAGAGGTATGTAGGGGGCGAGGTATAGGCCAGGGGGTGGGGTTAGAGGTATGTAGGGGGGAATAGGTAAGGGGCGGGTCTCACCTTCCAGGATCACCTCTCGCCCCGCCTTCTTTAGCGCTTGCACCGCCTGGTCGTGGGTGGCGCTGTGGTGGGGTTAGAGGTAGTGGGCGGGGCATATGTAGGTGGGGCTAGAGGTATGTAGGGGGGGCATAGGTAGGGGGCGGGTCTCACCTTCCAGTGTCACCTCTCGCCCCGCCTTCTTCAGCGCTTGTACCGCCTGGTCGTGGGTGGCGCTGTGGTGGGGGTGGGGTTAGAGGTATGTAGGGGGCGAGGCATAGGTCAGGGGGTGGGTTTAGAGGTATGTAGGGTGGGGCATAGGTAGGGGGCGGGTCTCACCTTCCAGGATCACCTCTCGCCCCGCCTTCTTCAGCGCTTGTACCGCCTGGTCGTGGGTGGCGCTGTGGTTAGAGGTATGTAGGGGGCGAGGCATAGGTCAGGGGGTGGGGTTAGAGGTATGTAGGGGGCGAGGCATAGGCCAGGGGGTGGGGTTAGAGGTATGTAGGGGGGGGCATAGGTAGGGGGCGGGTCTCACCTTCCAGGATCACCTCTCGCCCCGCCTTCTTCAGCGCTTGTACCGCCTGGTCGTGGGTGGCGCTGTGGTGGGGTTAGAGGTATGTGGGGGGCGAGGCATAGGTCAGGGGGTGGGGTTAGAGGTATGTAGGGGGCGAGGCATAGGCCAGGGGGTGGGGTTAGAGGTATGTAGGGGGGGGGCATAGGTAGGGGGCGGGTCTCACCTTCCAGGATGACCTCTCGCCCCGCCTTCTTCAGCGCTTGTACCGCCTGGTCGTGGGTGGAGCTGTGGAGGGGGTGGGGTTAGAGGTATGTAGGGGGCGAGGCATAGGTCAGGGGGTGGGGTTAGAGGTAGTGGGCGTGGCATATGTAGGTGGGGCAGGGGAGGTAAGGGGCGGGTCGTGGGTGGCGCTGTGGAGTTAGAGGTATGTAGGGGGCGAGGCATAGGTCAGGGGGTGGGGTTAGAGGTATGTAGGGGGCGAGGCATAGGCCAGGGGGTGGGGTTAGAGGTATGTAGGGGGGGGGGGCATAGGTAGGGGGCGGGTCTCACCTTCCAGGATCACCTCTCGCCCCGCCTTCTTTAGCGCTTGTACCACCTGGTCGTGGGTGGCGCTGTGGAGAGGGTGGGTTTAGAGGTATGTAGGGGGCGAGGCATAGGCCAGGGGGTGGGGTTAGAAGTAGTGGGCGTGGCATATGTAGGTGGGGGGGGAGGGGAGGTAAGGGGGGGGGTCGTGGGAGGCGCTGTGGAGGGGGTTGGGGTTAGAGGTATGCAGGGGGGCGAGGCATAGGCCAGGGGGTGGGGGTTAGAGGTATGTAGGGGGGCGAGGCATAGGTCATCAGGGGGTGGGTTTAGAGGTATGTAGGGTGGGCATAGGTAGGGGGCGGGTCTCACCTTCCAGGATCACCCCTCTCGCCCCGCCTTCTTCAGCGCTTGTACCGCCTGGTCGTGGGTGGCGCTGTGGTGGGGGTGGGGTTAGAGGTATGTAGGGGGCGAGGCATAGGTCAGGGGGTGGGGTTAGAGGTATGTAGGGGGGCGAGGCATAGGCCAGGGGGTGGGGTTAGAGGTATGTAGGGGGGCATAGGTAGGGGGGGGGGTCTCACCTTCCAGGATCACCTCTCGCGCCCGCCTTCTTCAGCGCTTGTACCCTGCCTGGTCGTGGGTGGCGCTGTGGTGGGGGTGGGTGTTAGAGGTATGTAGGGGGCGGGCGAGGAGTAGGTCAGGGGGTGGGGTTAGAGGTATGTAGGGGGCGAGGCATAGGCCAGGGTGGTGGGGTTAGAGGTATGTAGGGGGGGGGGGCATAGGTAGGGGGCGGGGTCTCACCTTCCAGGATCACCTCTCGCCCCGCCTTCTTCAGCGCTTGTACCGCACCGCCTGGTCGTAGGTGGAGCTGTGGAGGGGGTGGGGTTAGAGGTATGTAGGGGGCGAGGCATAGGTCAGGGGGTGGGGTTAGAGGTAGTGGGCGTGGCATATGTAGGGTGGGGCAGGGGAGGTAAGGGGCGGGGTCGTGGTGGCGCTGTGGAGGGGGTGGGGTTAGAGGTATGTAGGGGGGCGAGGCATAAGTCAGGGGGTGGGGTTAGAGGTATGTAGGGGGCGAGGCATAGGCCAGGGGGTGGGGTTAGAGGTATGTAGGGGGCGAGGCATAGGTCAGGGGTGGGTTTAGAGGTATGTAGGGTGGGGCATAGGTAGGGGGCGGGTCTCACCTTCCAGGATCACCTCTCGCCCCGCCTTCTTCAGCGCTTGTACCGCCTGGTCGTGGGTGGCGCTGTGGTGGGGGTGGGGTTAGAGGTATGTAGGGGGGGGGCGAGGCATAGGTCAGGGGGGTGGGGTTAGAGGGGTATGTAGGGGGCGAGGCATAGGCCAAGGGGTGGGGTTAGAGGTATGTAGGGGGGGGCATAGGTAGGGGGGCGGGTCTCACCTTCCAGGATCACCTCTCGCCCCGCCTTCTTCAGCGCTTGTACCGCCTGGTCGTGGGTGGAGCTGTGGAGGGGGTGGGGTTAGAGGTATGTAGGGGGGCGAGGCATAGGTCAGGGGGTGGGGTTAGAGGTAGTGGGCGTGGCATATGTAGGGGGGGCAGGGGAGGGTAAGGGGAGGGGTCGGGTCGTGGGTGGCGCTGTGGAGGGGGTGGGGTTAGAGGTATGTAGGGGGCGAGGCATAAGTCAGGGGGTGGGGTTAGAGGTATGTAGGGGGCGAGGCATAGGCCAGGGGGTGGGGTTAGAGGTATGTAGGGGGGGGGGGCATAAGGTAGGGGGGGCGGTTCTGTCTCTTCACCTTCGGATCACCTCTCGCCCCGCCTTCTTTAGCGCTTGTACCACCTGGTCGTGGGTGGCGCTGTGGAGAGGGTGGGTTTAGAGGTATGTAGGGGGCGAGGCATAGGCCAGGGGGTGGGGTTAGAAGTAGTGGGCGTGGCATATGTAGGTGGGGCAGGGGAGGTAAGGGGCGGGTCGTGGGTGGCGCTGTGGAGGGGGTGGGGTTAGAGGTATGCAGGGGGCGAGGCATAGGCCAGGGGGTGGGGTTAGAGGTATGTAGGGGGGCGAGGCATAGGCCAGGGGGTGGGGTTAGAGGTATGTAGGGGGGGGGGCATAGGTAGGGGGCGGGGTCTCACCTTCCAGGATCACCTCTCGCCCCGCCTTCTTCAGCGCTTGTACCGCCTGGTCGTGGGTGGCGCTATGGAGGGGGTGGGTTTAGAGGTATGTAGGGGGCGAGGCATAGGCCAGGGGGTGGGGTTAGAGGTATGTAGGGGGCATAGGTAGGGGGGGCGGGTCTCACCTTCCAGGATCACCTCTCGCCCCGCCTTCTTCAGCGCTTGTACCGCCTGGTCGTGGGTGGCGCTATGGAGGGGGGTGGGTTTTAGAGGTATGTAGGGGGGGGCGAGGCATAGGCCAGGGGGTGGGGTTAGAGGTATGTAGGGGGGCGAGGCATAGGTCAGGGGGTGGGGGTTAGAGGTATGTAGGGGGCATAGGTAGGGGGCGGGTCTCACCTTCCAGGATCACCTCTCGCCCCGCCTTCTTCAGCGCTTGTACCGCCTGGTCGTGGGTGGCGCTATGGAGGGGGTGGGTTTAGAGGTATGTAGGGGGCGAGGCATAGGCCAGGGGGTGGGGTTAGAGGTATGTAGGGGGGCGAGGCATAGGTCAGGGGGTGGGGTTAGAGGTATGTAGGGGGGCATAGGTAGGGGGCGGGTCTCACCTTCCAGGATCACCTCTCGCCCCGCCTTCTTCAGCGCTTGTACGCCTGGTCGTGGGTGGCGCTATGGAGGGGGGGGTGGGTTAGAGGTATGTAGGGGGCGAGGCATAGGCCAGGGGGTGGGGTTAGAGGTATGTAGGGGGGGAGGCATAGGTCAGGGGGTGGGGTTAGAGGTATGTAGGGGGGCATAGGTAGGGGGCGGGTCTCACCTTCCAGGATCACCTCTCGCCCCGCCTTCTTTCAGCGCTTGTACCGCCTGGTCGTGGGTGGCGCTGTGGAGGGGGTGGGTTAGAGGTATGTAGGGGGGCGAGGCATAGGTCAGGGGGTGGGGTTAGAGGTATGTAGGGGGGGGCGAGGTATAGGCCAGGGGGTGGGGTTAGAGGGTATGTAGGGGGCGAGGTATAGGCCAGGGGTGGGGTTAGAGGTATGTAGGGGGGAATAGGTAAGGGGCGGGTCTCACCTTCCAGGATCACCTCTCGCCGCCCCCTTCTTTAGCGCTTGCACCGCCTGGTCGTGGGTGGCGCTGTGGTGGGGTTAGAGGTAGTGGGCGGGGGGCATATGTAGGTGGGGCTAGAGGTATGTAGGGGGGGGCATAGGTAGGGGCGGGTCTCACCTTCCAGTGTCACCTCTCGCCCTGCCTTCTTCAGCGCTTGTACCGCCTGGTCGTGGGTTGGCCTGTGGTGGGGGTGGGGTTAGAGGTATGTAGGGGGCGAGGTATAGGCCACAGGGGGTGGGGTTAGAGGTATGTAGGGGGGGGGGCATAGGTAGGGGGCGGGTCTCACCTTCCAGGATCACCTCTCGCCCCGCCTTCTTCAGCGCTTGTACCGCCTGGTCGTGGGTGGCGCTATGGAGGGGGTGGGTTTAGAGGTATGTAGGGGGCGAGGCATAGGCCAGGGGGTGGGGTTAGAGGTATGTAGGGGGCATAGGTAGGGGGCGGGTCTCACCTTCCAGGATCACCTCTCGCCCCGCCTTCTTCAGCGCTTGCACCGCCTGGTCGTGGGTGGCGCCCCGGAGGTCGGTCCCGTTGACGGAGAGGATGGAATCTCCGACCCGCAGAGCTCGGCTGTGATCGGCGGCAAGTCCCGGGAAGATCTTAGAGATGAGGACCGGCATTCTGTTCTCCTGTCCGCCCTTTATACTGATCCCCAAGCCGCCCGACTCCTTCACCACCCGGACCCTCCGCACCGGCTCCGGGCTGTCCGGGGGGAGGCGGGGACCGGGGCTGCCCAGGCCGGACTCGGAGTCGTTACTGAGCCCGTTCACCGCCGCCGGTTCTTCCTCCGAAGTCAGCCGGAGACTCTCCCCGGACAGATCGGCCTGGACCCGGACCCAATGATCCTGCAGGAGGAGCTCCACCAATCCCGAGCGAGAGGCGCGACTCCACACCGCCATGGTGTCACCGCGAGCCGCTTCCTGCCAGAGGCCACGCCCTTCTCCTCCTCTGACACGCCCCTCATCTCCTCTGTCCCGCCCCTCTCCTCCTCTGACACGCCCCCGGTCTCAGGCACACACGTGGCATAGTGACATCTGTCGGCCGCCCGGGGATGACAGGGGGCGTGTGTTCCGTGACACAGAACTCCGCCCCCCCAGAGAAGAAGTCGGGTCCTGAGAGCCCCGGATGCGATGTGACAAAGGGGGCAGAACCGAGAACACAAATGACCCAGCGGCTCCTCCAGGGCGGCGCTCTTCCAGAATAATTCCTTCCTTCGGGGAATTTCGTCTTTAGTCAGAAAATTAAAGTGATTATTTCATATCACTATTACCTCTATTAGGGGGGGTGTTCTGTCGAGAAGTCCCGTCCCCCCCCTTCCCATTGAATAGTGCCGGGGGTGAACTGCGCATGCGCCGGATGTCATAGCAAACTGCCGATCAGCTGGTCTGCGGTAACGGACCAACTCGGCAACTCAGCTGGAGGCATGACCAGGCTCCATCCTGCGCATGCGCGGCACAGCTATACCATGCTGTGTATATATATATATAGTGGGTGTATATATATATATATATACAGTGCAGAAAATAAGTATTTGAACCCCCTGCTATTTTGCAAGTTCTCCCACTTGGAAATCATGGAGGGTGTGAAATTGTCATCGTAGGTGCATGTCCACTGTGAGAGACATAATCAGAAATCACAATGTATGATGTAACTATTTATTAGTATGATACAGCTGCAAAGAAGTATTTGAACCCCTGAGAAAATCAATGTTAATATTTGGTAGAGTCGCCTTTGTTTGCGTTTCTTGTAGTTTTTCACCAGGTTTGCACACACTGGAGGGGGGATTTTGGCCCCCCACTCCTCCACACAGATCTTCTCTAGATCAGTCAGGTTTCTGGGCTGTCGCTGAGAAACACGGAGTTTGAGCTCCTCCAAAGATTCTCTATTGGGTTTAGGTCTGGAGACCTTGATATGCTTCTTACAGAGCCACTCCTTGGTTATCCTGGCTGTGTGCTTCGGGTCATTGTCATGTTGGAAGACCCAGCCTCGACCCATCTTCAAAGCTCTAACTGAGCCCAAAATCTGGCAATACATGGCCTCGGTCATCCTCTCCTTAATACAGTGCAGTCGCCTGTCCCATGTGCAGAAAAAACACCCCCAAAGCATGATGATGATGCTACCCACCCATGCTTCACAGTAGGGATGGTGTTCTTGGGATGGTACTCCATCATTCTTCTTCCTCCTCCAAACACAGTTAGTGGAATTATGACCAAAAAGTTCTATTTTGGTCTCATCTGACCACATGACTTTCTCCCCATGACTCCTTTGGATCATCCAAATGGTCATTGGCAAACTTAAGAGGGGTCCTTGACATTGTGCTGGTTTAAGCAGGGGAACCTTCCGTGCCATGCATGATTTCAAAACCATGACGTCTTAGTGTATTACCAACAGTAACCTTGGAAACGGTGGTCCCAGCTCTTTTCAGGTCATTGACCAGCTCCTCCCGTGTAGTCCTGGGCTGATTTCTCACCTTTCTTAGGATCATTGAGACCCCACGAGGGTGAGATTTTGCATGGAGCCCCAGTCCGAGGGAGATTGACAGTCATGTTAGTTCTTCCATTTCTATTTTCTATTGATTGCTCCAACAGTGGACCTTTTTTCACCAAGCTGCTTGGCAATTTCCCCGCCAGCCCTTTCCAGCCTTGTGGAGGTGTACAATTTTGTCTCTAGTGTCTTTGGACAGCTCTTTGGTCTTGGCCATGTTAGTAGTTGGATTCTTACTGATTGTATGGGGTGGACAGGTGTCTTTATGCAGCTAATGACCTCAAACAGGTGCATCTAATTTAGGATAATAAATGGAGTGGAGGTGGACATTTTAAAGGCAGACTAACAGGTCTTTGAGGGTCAGAATTCTAGCTGATAGACAGGTGTTCAAATACTTCTTTGCAGCTGTATCATACAAATAAATAGTTAACAATTCATAAATTGTGATTTCTGGAATTTATTTTTTGATTATGTCTCTCACAGTGGACATGCACCTACGATGACAATTTCACACCCTCCATGATTTCCAAGTGGGAGAACTTGCAAAATAGCAGGGGGTTCAAATACTTATTTTCCGCACTGTATATAGACCTTCAGGCCAGTCACGTGTAAGGACCGTCATATTCCCCCTCCAACCCAGTCTGCAGGAGGGCCCCCATATTCCCCCTCCAACCCAGTCTGCAGGAGGGCCCCCATATTCCCCCTCCAACCCAGTCTGCAGGAGGGCCCCCATATTCCCCCTCCAACCCAGTCTGCAGGAGGGCCCCCATATTTCTCTCTCCAACCCAGTCTGCAGGAGGGCCCCCATATTTCCCCTCCAACCCAGTCTGCAGGAGGGCCCCCATATTCCCCCTCCAACCCAGTCTGCAGGAGGGCCCCCATATTTCCCCTCCAACCCAGTCTGCAGGAGGGCCCCCATATTTCCCCTCCAACCCAGTCTGCAGGAGGGCCCCCATATTCCCCCTCCAACCCAGTCTGCAGGAGGGCCCCCATATTCCCCCTCCAACCCAGTCTGCAGAGGGCCCCCATATTCCCCCTCCCAACCCATCTGAGGGCCCCATATTCCCCCTCCAACCCAGTCTGCAGGAGGGCCCCCATATTCCCCCTCCAACCCAGTCTGCAGGAGGGCCCCCATATTCCCCCTCCAACCCAGTCTGCAGGAGGGCCCCATATTCCCCCTCCAACCCAGTCTGCAGGAGGGCCCCCATATTCCCCCTCCAACTCAGTCTGCAGGAGGACCCCCATATTCCCCCTCCAACCCAAGGCGGGATCTGCAATGCGTAGGTTCGTTGTCCTTTTGAACGTGTAATTCGACACACTTCTGCCACAGAGTAAAGCCAGGAAGATCATCCTGCTACTTCTCTGCTCAGTATAACTGCATCCCTCTCATTGGACAGAGGTGAGAATTCCTTATCCAATGAGGAAAAACAGGAAGCTTTCCTTGCTGAATCAGGAAGATAATTGTCACCTGCCTGGCTATACCTTGCCCCGGGGGCCCCGGCTGTCAGGAACACACCCACTTCCCGCGGGCCCCGG
Source organism: Rana kukunoris (assembly GCA_029574335.1). NCBI lineage: Eukaryota > Metazoa > Chordata > Amphibia > Anura > Ranidae > Rana > Rana kukunoris. The sequence continues at coordinate 4,013 of JAJQKJ010002946.1, read as the reverse complement.
CTGTCAGGAACGCACCCACTTCCCGCGGGCCCCGGCTGTCAGGAACACACCCACTTCCCGCGGGCCCCGGCTGTCAGGAACGCACCCACTTCCCGCGGGCCCCGGCTGTCAGGAACGCACCCACTTCCCGGGGGCCCCGGCTGTCAGGAACGCACCCACTTCCCGGGGGCCCCGGCTGTCAGGAACGCACCCACTTCCCGCGGGCCCCGACTGTCAGGAACGCACCCACTTCCCGCGGGCCCCGACTGTCAGGAACGCACCCACTTCCCGCGGGCCCCGACTGTCAGGAACGCACCCACTTCCCGGGGGCCCCGACTGTCAGGAACGCACACACTTCCGGGGGCCCCGACTGTCAGGAACGCACCCACTTCCCGCGGGCCCCGACTGTCAGGAACGCACCCACTTCCCGGGGGCCCCGACTGTCAGGAACGCACCCACTTCCCGGGGGCCCCGGCTGTCAGGAACGCACCCACTTCCCGCGGGCCCCGACTGTCAGGAACGCACCCACTTCCCGCGGGCCCCGACTGTCAGGAACGCACACACAATATATGGATTATCTATTATACAATGTGCGGTAATCCTTGTCATTTGGGAAGTGGGTGTGTTCCTGACAGCCGGGGGCCCCCGGGAAGTGGGTGTGTTCCTGACAGCCGGGGGCCCCCGGGAAGTGGGTGTGTTCTGGTCAGTCCGGTGACAGGATGATTCGGTATTTCTGGGTCGGATCTGTCCTCTCAGTGATTTTTATAGGCGGGGATTTGGATGTTCGGCCTGTATTGTACTGACACGTGACAGCACAGAACTCACGCATGCCCAGAAGGAATCAAGAAGCACGAAGGCAGGAAATCCACGCATGCGCCACCTCAATCCCCGCCCCCCCCGCTAATAGGTAGGGCGGAGCTGTGGAGGCTCGGATGAGAAGTTTGTCCCTTTGGGCGGAGCTTATGTTGTCCTTATGCCAAGAATACGTACAGTCAGCCGGAATTACGTCACCGAAGCCAGGGCGGAAGTGATCGTCCCTACTGCCCACACCGTGCCAGCCGATGACGTCCTGATTGTGCGCCGGATGTACCCCGTGTGCTGAGCTGGACATGAGCTGCGGCAATGGCGGTGAGATGAACGGGGACTGACACTGAGGAGATAGCGAAGGGGGAATCCATGGCGCCATCTTTACTGCGGGCAGTCTGGGCTGAGACCTAACCTTACTGACTGCTGCTCTTTACTGACCCCTCCTCCTCCTTACTGACCCCGCCTCCTTACTATCCACTGACCCCGCCTCCTTGCTGACCCCTCCTCCTCCTTACTGACCCCTCCTTCTTACCCCACCCGACCCTCTCCTCCCCTTACCCCCCCCTCCTTCTTATTACTATCCACTGACCCCCTCCTCCTCCTTACTGACTCCTCCTCCTCCTTACTGACTCCTCCTCCTTACCTGACCCCTTTCCTCCTCCTCCTCCTTACTGACCTCCTCCCCCCCCTCCCCCTCTCCCTCTCCCCCGCCCCTCCTCCTTACTATCCACCCTCCCCACCGGATCCTCCTCCTCCCCTCCCTACTTACTATGACTCCTCCTCCTCCTTACTTGACTCTCCCTCCCCTTACTGCCCCACTAGACCCCTGACCTCCCCAACCCCCCACCCTCCTTACTGACCCCTCCTTACTATCCACTGACCCCCTCCTCCTTACTATATACTGACCCCTCCTCCTTACTGACCTCTCCTTACTGACCTCTCCTCCTTACTGACCCCTCCTCCTTACTGACCCCTCCTCCTTACTATCCACTGACCCCTCCTCCTTACTACCCCTGACCCCTCCTCCTTACTGACCCCGCCTCCTTACTATCCACTGACCCCCTCCTCCTTACTATATACTGACCCCGCCCACCCCCCACGATGACCCCCTCCCCGACCCCCCCCCCTCCCGACCCTCCTTACTCTGATCCCTCCTCCTCCCTTACTGACCTCCTCGTCCCCCTCCTTACTACGACTTGACCTCTTACTGACCCCTCCTCCTTACTGACTGCCCCCCTCCTCCTTACCCCTGACCCCCCCCTCCTCCTTACTGACCCCTCCTCCCCCCCGTACTGAACCCTCCTACTGACCCCTCCCTCCTTTCTTTCTTTGACACCCCCTCCTCTTTACTGACCCCTCCCCTGACCTCCCCTCTCCTCCTTACTCCTCCCCTGACCCCGCCTCCTTACTATATCCCACTGACCCCCCCCTCCTCTTTACTGACCCCTCCTCTTTACTGACCCCCTCCTTACGACCTCTCCTGACTCCCTCCTCCTCCTTTACTGACCCCCTCCTCCTTACTGACCCCCTCCCTCCTTACTGACCCCCCTCCTCCTTACTGAACCTCTCCCCGCCCCTCTCCTTACTATTACATGTCCACCCTCCTCCTTACTGACCCCTCCTCCTTACTTCCCCCCCCTCCTCCTTACTGTCCCCCCCTCCCTCCCTTACTACTGACCCCTCCTCCTTACTGACCCCCCCTCCTCCTTTCTGACCCCCCTCCTCCTTACTGGACACGACACCTCCTCCTCGTTTACTGACCCTCCTCCACTGACCCCCCCTCCTTTAACTGTCCAACGATCCCTGACCTCCCCTCCTTAACTGAACCCCCTCCCCTCCCTCCTTACTATCCACTGTCCCCCCTCCTTTACTGACCCCGTCTCTCTTCTTACTATCCATTAAATTCACTTGACCCCTCCTCCTTACTGACCCCTCCTCCTTACTATCTACTGACCCCTCCTCCTCCTTACTGACCCCTCCTCCTTACTGACCCCTCCTCCTTACTATCTACTGACCCCGCCTCCTTACTGACCACTCCTCCTTACTATCCACTATCTACTGACCCCTCCTCCTTACTGTCCCCTCCTCCCTCCTGAACTGACCCCCTCACCTTACTGACCTGTCCCCCTCCTATCCCCCCTCCTTACTATGACTGACCCCTCCTCCTTACTGACCCCCCCTCCTTACCTCCCTTACATCCACCCTGACCCCCCTCCCCTCCTTCTATGACCCCCCCCTCCTCCCTTACTGACCCCCCCTCCTCCTTACTTACCTCCTTACTGACCCCCCCTCCTTCCTATCTACTGACCCCTCCTCCTTACTGACCCCTCCTCCTTACTATTTACTGACCCCTCCTCCTTATACTATTGACTTCTGACCCCTCCACCCCCCCCTCCTCCTTACTATCCACTGACCCCTCCTCCTTACTATCCCCTGACCCCGCCTCCTTACTATCCACTGACCCCTCCTCCTTACTATCCACTGACCCCTCCTCCTTACTATCTACTGACCCCTCCTCCTTACTGACCCCTCCTCCTTACTGACCTCTCCTCCTTACTGACCCCTCCTCCTTCCGTTCCTCTTCCTCCTTACTGACCCCCTTCCTCCCCCCCTTCCTACCCCTTGCTCCTTTTCCTGACCCCTCTTTTACTATCCCCCTCCTGACCCCCCCCTCCTCCTTACTGACCCCCTCCTTCCTTCCGTACCCCTCCACTTGACCCCCTCCTCCCCTCCTTACTGACCCCCCTCCTCCTACTCTGACCACCCCTCCCTCCTTACTATCCACTGACCCCTCCTCCTTACTATCTACTGACGCCTCCTCCTTACTGACCCCTCCTCCTTACTATCCACTGACCCCTCCTCCATACTGACCCCTCCTCCTTACTATCCACTGACCCCTCCTCCTTACTGACCCCTCCTCCTTACTGACTCCGCCTCCTCCTTACTGACCCCTCCTCCTTACTATCCACTGACCCCTCCTCCTCCTTTCTGACCCCTCCTCCTTACTATCCACTGACCCCTCCTCCTTACTATCCACTGACCCCTCCTCCTTACTATCCCCCCCCTCCTGAACCCCCGCCTCCTTACTATACTGTCCCCCTCCTCCTTACTGACCCCTCCCTCTTTACTGGGGGACCCCTCATCCTTACTATCTAATGATTATCCCTCCCCTCCTTGTTGGGACCCCCTCTCCTTACGTATCCACTGACCCCCTCAGGCTTATACTG